>BTSX01000003.1:37239530-37540949 GCA_036245825.1 Pristionchus entomophagus
GTAATATTTTGTTTTGAAATAGTAAAGTTATTGATGATAAGCCTACGCACAACGACAAATCTACACTGAGATTATCATACTACGGGTATGCAGAGGGAAACTAGATGAAACATGATGGGAAAGTGTGGTTGAAAGCTCATATTGCTGTTCCCTTAGAAGAATCCGTCTGGTGGGCGGGGCGTCATGATACGATTCTCCTCCTCTTCAGATTCTGATGCCTCGGCGAAATCGGATGACATGGCGTACTCGCCTTCTTCAGAGTCTGTAATGGATAACTGCATAATCGGATCAAAGTCGTCAACAGAACTGGCCCTTTCCTCCTTGTTGTGCTATCTCGCAATCGCCAAGTTATGATCACGCTACGCTGATTGTTGCTTACAGCACAATGCAATCCCAAATGGTAGAATAAGACTCATTTCTTTTCAGACAAGCTTTCGTCAAAATATCAATCAGTACATAAATGTATGGTCAATCGTCAGCTCAACCCATTCTGCACACGTTCTCGTCCGGTTCACCAATTCAATCAGAGAGCGCGGAATGGAGAAAACTGAGAACCTAACTAACAATCACTGGTGAGCTTGAAAAGGTCTAGGGTTCGAGATGGAGGGGGTCCGGACATTTGAAAGGTCATTTGTGGGGTGTCCGGAGGCCTGCCCTTTCTAGCAGACCTTTTTTTCGAAAATTTGTTTGGGTCCGGACCATTCTCCCCTTTTATCTCACCAGTGCTAGCAATATGAATGCTCACCGCATAGATAGAGGTCCTCCTCGTCCATGTTGTCCAGGGCGGTGAGTGACTGCCGTCGCTGTCTCGTGCGAGGAATCTTGGAGGCTTGCGCAGCGAGATCAGTGAAGGATGAAGTGAGCGAGCGGTCTACTCCCAGTCCCATCTGAAGTGTATCATGATGATAATGATGCCACAGTATGTCTTGGCTAGACAAACACCCAGCCAAGAAGGAGATCTGTAGCCGAAAAAAGTTTGAAGTCGACCACATTTGAACCTCCATTTCCTACCCAATTTTGACAGTTTTGCACAACGAGAGGATGTGTCAAAGATAAATGGTGTCCGACAATATACTTGACTGCTCGAAACTAGGGAAGCCAATCCCATTTCATTGTTTTTTTTCGTCTCAAGGCCTTGATATTTGCTGACAGTATTTTGTACCCAAGAAACTGAGTTTTGACAAAAACGGGTATTGTTTCGACACGTAATGCTCTCGTCGCGCATCGGGCGTAGATTTATTATTATTATTATTATTATTATTATGAGAATGTGCGTGTGAGTGCTCACATCCTTGCGTCTGGTCTGTCTCCTCGACAGCAGCTTGGCCCTGTCGCCGAGTGCGGCCGAGAGAGGAGTGTGAGGGGACGACAGCAACTCCTGCAGCTTCGCCCGGCCGAAGTTGAGTCCCACGTCCTGTAGATATCGATCGATCAATCACACATCCAATCCCCCATTTGCCACACAACATATATGGGTCTACACCCCTTTCAGTTCTTTCGAAATGAGTCATTAAGGCGGTAAGACAAAGGCCTTGTCCACTGTGAATCAGCCCAATAACTCCAGAGGCGGCAGACTAACCAATATGATGTCGTATTTGGAGAACTCTAGCGTCATGAACTTCTCGATATCGGGTCGGAGATAGTGGCAGTAGGACGCCTTCTTCACGATCTCCAACTGACGCACACACGAGACATACGCGAGACGAGACTGCAAAACATCATACATTAAGGGGAAGAAAGTAGGGTTGGCTATTCGACCCCAGGTAGCGACGGTCGCAACCTCTCCCCTCGCCTAATTTCGCAATAGGCGAGGGGGAGGAGGTAGCGACCGTCGCTACCTGGGGTCGAATAGCCAACCATAGAAGAAAGGATGTAGTGGATGACGAAAGTACGAATGCCGTTCGGGATTCGTCAATGGATCGTACTCACTTGAATCTCCTGATTGCTGAGAATACGCCCGTCATCAGATCCCCACGGATTGAATGCCCTACAAAAGCAACGTTGTGTGGCTACAGTAACCCCGAATGATATTTGGAATGGATTCAGATTGCGTGCAGTTACCGTACCTGAGCGCGGCCCACCATCCATTGAGACGATCACCGTAGTTGTAGAGATTCATCTCCTCCGCACTGCCGACGTCCACAGCGATGACCACACGGGCACCCATGGATCTGCAATTAACTAAATAATATAATTAATAAATATTTTTTTAAAAATCTCAATTAGACATAAATTCTATTCTATTAGGTTACGTGTTTAGTCTCCAGTGGAGAATTTCGAGGATAGTAACAATACCCTCCTTTTAAATTGATTTGTTCTATCAGTGTCAACGCCCCAAAACCAATGCCAGCAGTACGCTATAACGCCTCTTTCGGTCTCAGCTTGTGGCATGTACTCAAAATTCTGGCGCCTTAGACCACTCGGCCATGGATTTGACGGTCTCTTTTTCATCTGTGCTCGTACCTCATGACATCCGCAGGCAGATTGTTCACGTATCCGCCGTCCAACAGTAAGTGCCCATCGGAGGGATCGCACAGAGGAGGCAGATAACCTACATGGATTCAATTAATAAGGCTAGTACTCATGAGCAGAGGATTTCCAGTGGAATTAAAAAAAATAAACAGAATCACACTTTAGAGCTTCCACAGGGTGAATATGACCTGTTCATCTCCGCCACTCTCATTCGCGTTTTCCATCGATGAAATATAGATATATACCTGCGAGACTCATAGAAGCTCTGCAGTACGCCCACAACGGACCTGAGCGATGCACGCGCATCTCCGAGGTACTGTAACAACATAGTATTATTGACTTTCTACGATCTGCCTTATAGCTTTACTATATATGGATCGACTAGCGATTGTGCATAAGATGAGATAGAATTATCGTGTTACCTCACACATAAATAGTTGTTTTAAAAAATCAAACAGCTGATTCTAAGATTTTTCAAAGTTTTTTTAGTGAGAAAAACTTGCGCCACTCTTTGGTGATTTAACAATGAATAGTTTTCAATCTTACAACTACGAGCCTCGGACCTGATATCAGTGGAAATGCAGAAGTACGGTAGCCAGAGATCCTCAATCTCGCGATCATCGAACAGATCCTGCAAAGATTGTATATGTACTTCAAAATATTCGGCACTGTAACGGCACTAGGTCGGATGTGCATCGTCGGATGAGAACCAACCGAATAAAAACCGAAAAAAATTTCGTCTTCCAGTATTCTCTCAGTAAGATTCACATGGTTCAGCGAACCATCTGAGAAAATACTGGGAGTCGACATTTTTTCGGTTCTCATCCGGTTGGTTCTCGTCCGACGGTGCTCTTCCGACCTAGTGTCACTGTAACTGTACCTTGAGTGTCTGGTTGAATTGTGCACCGGTGAACATGGCAGAGTGCGCCCAGGTGAGATCGAGCACCTTCCGCCACATCGAACACATCACCTGCAATTTGTAATCTTCTTTGCAACCAATTACATCATATAATAATAATAATAATAATAATAATAATAATAATAATAATAATAATAATAATTTAATTTCATCATCTACCCTGTTTGAACCTACTTCGAGCACCCGCCATTCGATGCAAAACGAAATAAAAAATGTTAAACTCATATTTGAATTCCAGCAAAGTTCGTACCTCAAACCACGATCTCGCTCTCTCCTCGATCGATGCGTTCGGAGATTCAGCGAAAAGTCCACCAATCATTGATCTGAAACAAGCAGATTCAACATCCAGATCAAACACGTTAATCTCATACAGGCAAAAGTAGCATATATTTCCAACGACTTATTATAAACGATTCTGTCCACGTGCAATCCACGAAACGATTCGATGTAGGAGGAAATGAATACAAAGCAATGGACGAACCCTATGGAGGTTCCTCCTACGATGTCGACCGGCACTCCTGCTTCCCGCAGCGCTCGAATCACACCCACGTGAGCCGCACCTCTGCAATTAGTATGAAATGACTAGCTGCCTCATCAGGCAGTCATGGCCTGCCGCGGGCTGGCTCGCGATCCTCGCTTCGCTCGGAATAAGAGACGCTTCGCCCCCCCCCCCCTTGTCCATTGTCCCCTCTAATTGAATCACCATTGTTCCCTTGTGATGCAAGATTCTGACATCGCCTCTAGTATAGTAGGAGTAGGCTAGTTGATGCCTATGCTGTACACGCCAAAAGGGCCAAAACGCGTTTTACTATAGTAGGTGAAGAAGAAGAAATAGCCACCAAGCCCAACCTCGCTCCTCCTCCTCCCAGCACCAGCCCGATGGCGTGGCCTGTGAGGATGCGCGCCAGACGGGCGAAATCCGATCGATGGTCCACCGATTCCCACAGCACGTTCTGCTCGTAGAAGTCGACAACCTCAAGATAACGGCGATTGTCAGCAGCCTCTCATAGATTTTATTTATTTATTGATACACCCCAACGGGTGGCACAGCATGCGAATAACATATACAGATTGAAAGATTGAGAGAGAGAGGGAATGGAGAGACGGGAGATTTAGAGTTCCTCACTCTCACAGATGCACTAGTTTACCGTATCTTTCCTGGACTACGCTAACCAGAATGAAACGCTAATCAGAAGTCACGGTTACGGTAACCTCGTTTTGACCACACCCACACAAACCTCGGTCTCAGTCACTGCGATTGGCTTCGTAGAGCAGCCGGAGAGGGGAGTTGTGGGCGTCGGAGTCGCAGTCTTCATCTGGCTATCGGGAGACGTACGTGCTGCAGCAGCTGCTGCATCCTCAGTCGTGGAGCCTGCGATATTGAAGAATATGAAACAATTTCAATACATAAGGCTTAGAAAAATAAGACTAATTCATATGCATGAACGTTTTTACTGAATAAGTTAGCTTTAACAGGTGAGGGGACGTTTAGGCACCCTTTCAAAACATCGGGAAGATGGGTTAGACCTCTCGTTTGAATACCGGTGCATCGCCTTTCAATATAATAGAGTTCCTAAACGTCACATGTATTCAAATTCGCGGTCTAACCAGTCTTCCCGATCTTTCGAAAGGGTTCCTAAACGTCACCGATAGAGAGTTCTTAAACGTCCGATCACCCTTTCACGGCATTCCAGAGGGGGGGGGGGCGAGAGAAAGAGAGAAATTGGCAATTTGCCAGCCAAAATTTGCCTTGTAACGGGAGCCGTTGCCGTCAAAAAGCGTGGTCTTGTCGCGAATGTTTTTGAATTAATTTTGGCGCTAAAATGCCGTGCCTTTTACATCACTGACCGGATGCATGATTCTTCACAGGCGCCGACATGGAAGCCTCGCTATTCCACTGGAACATCCGTGCGGGAGCCCGGATGTGATGATGGCCCGAGAACCAGCCACACTTGAGCCATTCGTACGTACCTCAACGAACACATACCGTGAGCATACCCCTGATGTTCATCGTTACAGTAACCCCATGGCATACCCACACTACCCTGGTTTTCGTAATCAAAACGGAACTGCAAACGATACAACCAGAGAATATGTTAATTGAATTAAATCTTGTTTACAGTTAGTTTTCAATAATTGAGTCAATTAAAAGTGATCGTACCACTGGGACAGACTGTATCCTCTGGCCATAGCAGAATGAGCTCCTTATTCGTGCGGATGCCGTCACCAGTCATCGCGAATTGTTCCTCCATCTGTTATTCATTTTGAAAATTGAGAAAGATAACTGACAAATAAGTTCTAGAAAAGGGTGATATAATCATGGAAATTTTGAATCCAAAATCAGATGAGGGTGTATCATTTTAGAACTGTTGTTATAGCACTGGTCATTTTAGAACTCGAACAACTTGCGTTAAGGCTTTAGGATGATAATAAAGTAGTCTAAAATGATTCTAAGACTCAAGAGAGTACCTTGGAAACTTAAGGTCCGACATTAAGCACCTTAGGTTAAGGTTAAACTAAATTTTCCGTGTTCTAAAATGATACACCCCAATCAGATAACTTACGAAGGGCTGCTTTGGTGGGCGTTGGTTGCCGAGTGCGACGACCAAAATCGCGTCAGCTTGTCTATAATTTAAAAAAATATATTATTTTCAATTCCTCTTATTTTCAACCTCTTGTTGTCCGTTATAAACATGGTCGATTCAGTAGCAATACTACTAATTTTAACCAATGCACTATCCTTCCGTGTTTTCATCGCACTAGCGATGGCAAATCGGACATTGACTCTCCTCATTTTGCCCACTCTCTCGCCGCTCTAACCGACGAGATAGTACGCGGATTGAAGAGAGTGTGGATTCCTATTTGCCATCACTATATCCCCCACCTGAGACATCTTCTCGTCCAATTGCTCGCATTGTAATCGCACTCGTAGATGACGAGTGGGTACGTGTCCTCCTGCACATTCAGCCAGTGCATCAGACGGAAGTCCGCTTGTCTGGAAATATATTTATTTATTTATTTTTATTTTTATTTATTTATGTAAGAGACAAAAGACCCAACGCCATTCGATATCGAGTAATCGGCGCGCTAGGGTTGGCTATGCGACCCCCGTTGCGACCCCGCTACCTCCTTCCCCCCTCGCCTATTGCGAAATTAGGCGAGGGGAGGGAGGTAGCGGGGTCGCAACGAGGGTCGAATAGCCAACCCTAATCGGCGCTGCTGTACAAATCAAGATATCTGCGTAAGCATACAAACGATGAGCTCCTATATTCTACCAAAAGGGAATGGGAGATAGGTAGCGGAGAAGCGAGATTTCGCCTGTGCGTGCTCTTTTACGACGATACGCTTCACAAGGGCATATCTTCATTCGCGATCAATTATTGTCTCCAACAATACGCAACAACACTGAATGGGCGGAAGATAATATAGCTACTAATCAGAGAGAAAGAGGGAGGGAGGAAGACACGCAATATTTACACCACTGACATGGGCAGACTTACAAATTATCTTCTTCGCCCGAGGGAAGATATCTAATAGCAGAGGATGGATAGTGGTCTTTATACGCGCATATCAATGATAGTTCGGTGATGGGACGTTTAGGAACTCTCAATCAGTGACGTTTAGGAACCCTTTCAAAACATCGGGAAGATGGTTTAGACCCTCATTTGAATAACGGTGGATTGTCTTTCGATACAATATAGTTTTAAAACGTCATCTGTATTCAAATTAGGGGTCCGAACCGTCTTCCCGACCCTTTGAAAGGGTTCCTAAACGTCACCGAATGAGAGTTCCTAAACGTACCATCACCGATAGTTCAGTACAAAGAGAAAAGACTGATCAGTCGGAGAGCTAGCGAGAACTACTATATGCGCTGTTAAAAAAGAGAATTATCGTACAATTTAATAAACAACTAACTTCTCGAGTACTCCTTTGTCGAGATGAGCAGCCACTTTGGTGCTCGATAATCTGAAAGAAAAAAGAGCTTATGTTTGATTTCTTCGTTTTTTTTAAAGGTTCCCGAAACTTCAGGTATCAAGTCCAGGGAGAGCGATGTGACGATAATATTGAATGAGACGACAGAAAGCAATTTAAACATAGTTAAAACACAAATGAAAAAGGTTCGATTCGTTCCATATGATTCAATTGTTCTGAACTAGGGATGTCAAAACAATTCCCAATTCCTGCTCGAAAACCCAAGTAACTGGGACCAATTTCTTCACCCAATCCCAAGTAAATGGGGGGGGGGGATGAACAGAGACTATTCTGAACCCACCTCAGGACGCGCAAATTGGCGGAGAGCGCATGGTAGAGCTCGCAGGTGAACGCCACCAGAGGCACGTCCGGAGTAGCGGGAACGACGGCGATTGTGTGCAGATTCTGAAAAAAAGAAGTGCAATGGGGCCATAGATGGGCACTTCGCCGGTGACCATTTCATGGATCATGCATACATGGGTGCGCGGTGGTGTCAGACACTAGTGATGACAAAACGGCTTTTCGGGCCGGGTTCAATCCGGCTTTTTTCAACGGCGAAGCCGGCTTGCCGAGTCCGTTTTGTCATCATTATCAGACACCCTCCACGTAGTTCAAGCCTAGATCACTCATGGTTCACGCATGGTCCGAAACTGATCGCCGCCAGGGTTTCACATGAATGGGGCTGACACACCTGGCTAGTCTGAACTACTTATCCTCACTAATTAAAGGTTTCCTAGGCTATGAACAGAGTTATCGCAAATAAAATGAAAAAGAACTCGAAATAATCCTGAAATCCTTTCCCGTCAACGAACCTTTATGTGCGACATAGGATCTCCCACTGCGGGCGACGTATCGATTGATCTAAATTTAAATATACATGTATTGTGATATGAAACCCATTTTCGAGTCGTTCGACGTATTCGAACACTATCGTATTGTACAAGACCTGGCACTATTGGTTCTATCACAAAAACGACAGTCCTGAATGAATACCTCATTGAATTGGGCACGAATCCTCCCATTGCTTTCCTATTCACGGACGAATAGTACTGGCCCAGCAGCTGCACGATACGGAAGCCGACCTGAACGAGCCATTGATGAAACCATCTCTGTCCAAGCCGCAGGCGTGCGCAGTTACGCAAATTTGCGACACTGCGCAACCATGTATGAGGGGGGGGGGGGTCATGGTCTATCAGGGGTGAGACATACATGGTTGCGCACTGAAGCAAATTTGCGTCACTGCGCAACCCGCGCAGCCATTGTTTAATCCAGAGCTTGACACGTATGGATGAAACAATGTCGAGGAATGCAATAAGTTCTATTAAAACAGGTGATGAGAACACTGATGGCACTCGAACACACCCTTCATCACGCGTTTCTCATTTAATTTTCAAAGATGAGTGAAGCATAACGAAAGCAGTTTCTTTTTTTCAGTGAACTGCACAAGCGACACGTAGATCTTCCAGGATACATTGCAAATCCTACTTGGGCGATGTTATCAGAGAACCAATGATAAGAAGTAGCTCTGTTTCAGTGCCAGAAGCATAGACGGGATAATCTAGGTGTTTACCTCGATCTCCCCTCTATCCCGACCCCATGAGATACCTAGACCTACCCTCAAGTCCCCTTCCTCCATAGAGGAATGAATCCGAAAAGAAGTCCATAACATATCATAGTAGTCCGCAATCACATTAACGGAGGGAAGATAAACCCTACCGTTACAGCTGTATTAGTCGATTTCCTAACCTGAGGGTAGGTCATCTTGACGAAATTGAGCAGTCCTTCGGGAATCTTAGCCAGCTGCGAAAATCGAACAGCGAGTACGGTAGTGGAACGCGGCCGATGCTGCAGGACCTCCATCTGAAGCGAGATAATGATTGAGACACGGTTACAGTATACCAGATTATATCCGAAGATATATTTGTTACAAGAGCCTTCCTTGCGTTTCTATCATTGTGGTGATAATATTGAAACCATGACTAGGCTCCTTAACGTTTCGGGTGATCCCTATTGCCCTCACCATTCCAATCATATCTCCTCGTCCAAATTCCTCCATCACTGTCTTCTTCTCCACCGATCGGAGACGACCCGAGAGGACGACGTACAGCGAGTCAGCGAGATCGTTCGCCCTGCACCATTCAAACTCACATGGGAGCATAGTGAAATATGATAAGTAGAATTAGGTAGGGTTCGGTAGGGTTTATTAGGCAAAATAAATAAGCTCGCTATATCTCTGCGTTTCCTTCTCTGCAATAAGCGGATGTGTGAGGTGAAACGGACGTGAAATACGCTGAGTTCAATTTGGAATGATGTCTTCTACTGTGAAATCACAGTAGAAGACATACGTTTTTTGGTACCGTAAATGACCTACGTTAGAGTCACTACATAGTTTATTCCATCCATTATCCTGTCACTATATATTTCATACAAACTCTTTTCAGTCACTAAATATTTCGCTGCCCTCTGTCTTGTCACTACATATTTTTGGTCCATCGGGGATACTGAAAATGTATGGTAGAAGATGATACCTGTACACGGCCTGTCCACTGTCTACCAGCACCCAATCGAGGGCGAAGTCGACGCCCCTCACGAAGGGAGAGAGACGACGGAGCACGGAGTGGGCCACTGGCAGATAGATGCGAGGATGCGCATCGCAGAGACTGCAAGGAAATCGATAATAGAGTTACGGTAGAGCATACAATCGATATTAGAGATACGGTATGTTGATGAAGACATCTCCATGAAACGTGATCTATTCATCGGATGCATGCTATCGCAACAAATAATAAGAAATATAGTCAAAAACGAACGCAGCAAAGTTAGTCTTGTCCATCATGGCGAGATACGTGGGGACGGCGGCCTTGAAGGTGTAGAATGCAGGCTCCTGAAAATGAAAAAAATAAGGGATTTTTTTAGAAAATATTTTTTTAAAACTACTTGTAAGCCAAAAAAGTGGTAGGGTCACGGCTATCGGTCTACAAACCTGTGTGAGCATCTGCAGTCCTCCGAACATCTCCTTCTGATGGAGCTGCACCACGTACCGATCCTCCTCCGACTCCTCCATGAAGGCATCGTCGTTGTCGAAGACGGGTTCCTGACAAGAAAAGAAATATCAATCGATCAATAATTCATTCAATAGTTACAATCAGGAATAAATATGTATCATATGAATATCAGGGGATGAATCTCTAACAATAAATGCGCAATGGATCGAGTTCATTATTCACAAGGAGTACAGTATACCTGTATGAGGGCGACTTTTCCACTCAGGACCAGGAACAGGCGTTCCTCGTCACTGCCCTGCTCCACGATGACACTGCCCTCGGGCACCTCGAGCAGCGTGAAACGATTCTGGAAGATCAAAGATCAATTGATGTCAGCCACTCAAGTTTCCTTCCCGAAAGTAGAGGAAAGAAATGAAAATAATGCAGATAAAAGAGGGGGGAAAGGTTTGGACGGGATAGAAACATAATAAATTCCCCAAAACAGACAATGAAAACATGTTATGTGAATACATACCTCCAAATACTTCTCTCCCCCGGGTCCCATTCCCATTGCCTCTGCGAACCATCGCCGTGCCACAGCCATCTTATCCACGTCATTCATCGATGTGAAGGAGACGTGAGCAGCGGCCGACACCGGACCTGGGATACGGTAACTGCCACATGCCAATTAGTATTTGGGAGCTACATCGACATAGACGTGTGTGGGTATCGGCAGGTGCTAGGTCGGATGAGCACCGGCGGATGAGAACCGAAATTTGTTCTGCTTCCTAGTATTTTCTCAGATGGATCTCAGCACCATATTAAACTTACTGAGAAAATACTGTAAGACGAAATATTTTTGGTTCTCATCCTGCTTATCCGACATAGTTCCTATCGGCATCAAATGCATTTCATAGCGACCGCTACATTCACTACTAGGGCGGGCAACCCAAGGATCATCATCATTTTTCATACATTATTGTTAGTATATGCGAAATAAGAATAATCCTCTTTGAATTGCCACCCCTATTCACTGCAGCACACAATGGAGGAGTAGCGCACACTACACACGAAGAAGGAAAGAAATAAAGATGAAAGACAGTGGGTTATGGTTGGCACACGCTCACTCGAATACCTACCAGAGCCTCGACGCTTGTCGATTCGCATAGCTAAATTAATGTATAGTAGAAAGGAAAGTCAAATATCGATTAGTGAGGTGGGGGTGATCAGGAAGAGAAAAGTGATCAGATCAGACAGTGGCCGAGCATTCCGTGAAATAGTGAATGGTGACAAATCTCACCGGATATTGATCCATCCACCGTACTCTGTGCGCGGTTGAATTTGGGGCGTCCAGCCTAGAAATTGCACTGGTTATACACGCACTAATAAAGTTCGAAAAATATTGTTACAGAAGATTGCATTTTCACACTTGGCACGATCAGTCAATACTAAAGATCAGAAAGGAATGGTTTTCGAGAAATTAGTTCAGGACGAATTGCGCATTCTGTAGTGGAGTTACCGTACCCCTCCCTGAGAGTCAGACATCACCGTACCTGGGTGAGCAACAGTACCGCTCCCTGAGGGACAGACATCACCGTACCTGGGTCAGGTGCCGTACCTCTCCCTGAGGGTCAGATATCACCTGGGTGAGCTTGACACTCTGTCCGCTTGTGTGGCGCAGGCGCGAGGCGGTTCCACTCATCTCTTCACTTCCCGAATTGTATCCTGCAGAAAAGACCATCTCTACTGTCAAATACTTGAGGCAAACATTTGAGTAAATACAAATGATCTTCAAGTCACTCGCCAGCGCGAAATATGGATATGCACAAAGACTACAATTCGTTACAATAAAAGGAATATATATATATATATATATATATATATATATATATATATATATATATATATATATATATATATATATATATTTAAGTTAATTGTTATTATAATTAGATGGCGAAAGGGCACGAACCAGCAGCGATGGTTGCAGCTTGAGTGGACGAGGCGCCGTGCATCGAGGCGTAGTGGGCACACAGTCGATCGGCGCGAGGCTGCAATTTACATTTTATAAACAATTGTAAAGGTAGTGGTTGCAAATCAGAACTCCACTCTCCTCAATTCGCGTGCTCTCTCGACTGCTCTGGTATTGTTCCGCTATTAGTTTACTAGCTAGCACCGCTACTAGTGCAAAACTCCCCTTCTTTCCCATGGAGAGTTTTGCACTAGTAGCGGTGCTAGCTAGGAAGCTATTAGCGGAACAATACCAGAGTGACAAGAGTGCGAACTAATGAGAGTCAATTCCGATTGGTCATGACAAACTCACATCTCTCATCAGTTCCGCACTCAATCCCATGTAGTGATGCAGCGTCGTCATCGTGACGTGCAGCAGCCGAGTCACCACGATCTGCCAAGTGTAGAGTTGGAATCACAGGTACATGTCCCAGAATGCTGGAAGCCCCGCCCCTTTATAGGCCACGACTCCGAATTCTCCTCAACCCCAAGCAATCCTAAATGAATGTATCTATGTTTGAAGCGTCAGCATCGCGTGTTCAACACTAGGATACCATTTTAGAAAGGTGGTATAACATAGGTGTAAGGGGGCGTGGCCTATAATGGGGCGGGGCTTCCGGCGTTCTGGACAAGTACCGAATCCACATATGATGGTCTCTCCATTAAGCATCGGTCAGAAAATATAGAGTGTACAGAATGGAGAGAGAGAGCTAATGTACGATCCAGGAACCCTACTGTAAAGTAAGAGATGAGATACGTTACTGTTCTAGGCGTATCGTTCCTATAAAGCCTATCTAAAACTGAATCAGTTCTCGATACGGGGCTCTCTCTCTAGTCCTACCGTACCTGGATGGGTCGAATCCACTGCTTGGGATCTTCCCTGTAGGAGGCGACGAACGAGGAGATGTTGTACTTGGCGACGAGGCCCGATTCGCAAGCACGCAGAGACACTGTTCGCAACACCGATTCCGATTCCTGCATGGGTCAATATTTCATCTTTACCACCTAATCAAGGGGATCGGTATTAGCGCCCATTCTGTCAAGGATCTCAGATCTGTCTCTGTATAGGCCCCACTCTGTTTATGATGAGCAACATTTAGCAATAAGGACATCTAAAGTTTTCATTATGATCGCACTATTTCTCGCATATCTACGGTCATGAATTCTCCTGGAGACAATGTATGCTTATTCGCATATCCTCTCACATGTATCGGCCAGATACTAGACGAATCACCCTCAGACTCCGTCCCTGGCTCTTTCCTGTCCCCGATCGAATTGTCTCATTCTCTACTCACTGAACACTGAACCATAAACCTTCTCATGCCTCCGCATTTCATACATTGAATCATACTATCATTCACAATACACGCCCATAAATCACATACCATGAGCACATCGAGCATAGATAGGAGCGAGAAGAAGTTATTTCCCTTTGTGATTTGCTTCACCATGTACTCCTTGCCCTCGTGCTGAAACGATTAAATATATTGTTGTAAGTTGTAACTGATCTAAAACTCTGGAATTTTAATAATATAATGATACGGTATTTAATAATTATGTATTAAATACAAACCGCAATGTAGACTGCGAGCGAACCAGTGAGTGGAACGAAGATCGAGTTATCCTGCAATGCACACAATTTATAATAGTTTAATTTAAAATTTAAAATCACAATTTAATTTAGAATATGTAGCGAAAAAGGAGTAAGTGAGAGTATTTCTGGACAAAACGATTAACCCAATTCCTTACCGTATCACCAGGCCTGGCCAGTGTTTCTCCCTTCTCTACGCGGAACACCTCGATATCTTTCGGATCCAGCTTCCATATCGACGGAAGCTCCAGCATTCTGGGGAAAGTAGAGCCATAATTTCGAAGGAAATCGAGATATTTGTCCGTTTCGGGACTGAAATATGGTTAGCATGGACTAAATGTACTTGATATCTTAACAATAAATGCCGGTGTTAGTGCCGTTGAGTGTGGTCCTATACGATCCCCAGTGTTTAGCCCCACATAATGAGCAAACGTCATCAAATTTTCGCAAAAGTGGACCAATTCTACGGCACGCGCTCCGTATTTTCTAGCGGCGAATTCTCACTTGAGATTGTGGAGGACGTAGAAAATCTCGGGCGACAGATTCTGGGGAATCTCCGGCAAGTCGGTGGGTTCGAAGAACTCGACGGGAGGACGAGGGAGTGCATCACGATTCAGCAACTGAAGAAAAAATATTGATTAAATATATAAAAAAATATCAATACATGTAACGACTAGTGATGATAACTCGGCATTCGACTCTCCTCCTTTTGCGTGCTATCTCGTTTCTATAACCGAGCCGAAAATTAAGAGAGTCGATGCCTATTTGTCATCACTAGTAAAGATACCATCAAACAACTATAGTGGCGCCACACTTTCCATCATCGTTTTTCTTTAAATGATATTATTGAAACCAGTGATGTTCGAACCTCTGATGTTTGACGGAAGTAGCCGCGCCGTCCACGGACCAGACTGCAATTGAAAGAAGTAAACCAATAAAATTAAACTTTCCACTTCTCAAACCAGGGACTCTTGTCTTCTTTTCACTAATAAGTTACTCGAGCCCAGAAAAAAAATCGTCTAATACATCGAACACCACTTCCATGCTCGATTTACGGGAATATATCGAGCATACAGTATATTCACTGGTGAGCTTGAAAAGGTCTAGGGTTCGAGTTGGAGTGGGTCCGGACTTTTGGAAGGCCATTTATGGGGTGTCCGGAGGGCTAAGCCCGTGCTAGCCGACCGATTTTTAAGGGGGTCCGGCTCTTATTTTTCAAAAAATTTGTATGGGTCCGGATCATTCACCCTTTTTAGCTCACCAGTGAGTATATTATTTTAAAATTAGCCCTCAAAATACGTACTCCTTTGCGAACTGGAGCGGTCCTGCGCTGGAGTGTCTTCTTCTAAACTCGCTTCTCTTCCTCAGACTGCCGCCCCCTCCTCCTACTTCGCCTCCCTCGTTCGATTCATCAGATGGAGTACCGTTCGGAGACTTTGACTGCAAATCATTCGTGTTGGTACCGTAAATGCCCGACGTTCGAGAGTCACTACATATTTAGTGCCCTCCACTGTCCTTTTTCATACAAAGTCTGTTCAGTCACACAATATTTCGCTTCCCCTCTGTCTTGTCACTACACATTTTTGGTTCATCGAGGATACTGAAAATGTATGACTGAAATCCATCAGTGTTCGACATGTTCTTACACGCAATCGCCAGGCAGGGTGAATATGCTAACGGGAGAAAACACTCACGACAAGACTCTTGAACGTCTTCTTGATCCAATCTCGCTTTCGCATTCTTCTCGGCGCACCTTCCAGAGTTTTGGGTCGAACAGGCATCTGTAATTTGTTCTGAAATTCGATCCGAGATTTGCATAAAGTGATAAATCGCTTTATGAAGATTTTTAAAATTAAAAGATGACTAAATTCATATCGAGAGCTATTCTCGTCGATGAGTCACAGCTCCTTTATTCTATCTATCCTCTGAATCATATAAAAACATCCACATCCTCCTCCTTTCTCTATTTTCCTAATTCCATCTAATTAGCGCCGGTGTTATGGGTAAGACATGAGTTTTTGAGCCCGGTATTCAGAGCTCAGGCACATTCTGCCAACTCAATACGGACAGCTACCGTTTCCTGTTTCGGGCGAATGCAGATCAACAAATGACTTTTACCATTTTATCCATTATTTATTTTCGCTGGAAATTTGCATTACTCTGCTTCATTTTAGATAGATGAGAGAAGGTAGTGGAAATATATTCGTCTACGTCTACAGTATATTGTCTACAGTATCGACTACAGTATCCTACCTGTCCACTGTCCTCATCGCCTTCTCGGATTGTCGACACACGACGCGACCTCCGTCCATTCTCCGTCCAGCCTACAAGAATACATTCCAAAATAACCAGTCCAACCTTGAAACGCGAAACCGTAGAATCCTACGGTCCATTGTGATTGCTCGGCCGAAAAGGACCCTAACATCTCCTATTCTCCAAAAATTACGAAATTGGATTTGATAACAAACGTACAAGTGTAATCGATACGACCTATAGTTGCGAATCCCACAAAAGTTGCTTGTCTGATCACAATATGAGCACTGACATATTTTGAACAGCTTTATTACCTTTTCCTGTCATCACTAATCAAGAGTATTCGCCCGACTCTCTCACCGGTCAGACACATCGAGAGTGTGCAAAATAGCGAGGCGAGATCAATAATCAATAATTGATCACCGTACCTTCTTGACTGCTGCTGCTCACATCGCTTGCTTTCCGCTGCGGATTGAATGCGGATGAGCGGAAGAAGTAGGTGATGAGTCCTACCACGATAGTGATGAACAGGAGGGAGTACTGCAAGATAAAGGTAAAGGTCAGGAAAAATAGCTTCTCCATCCATTCATTTTCACAATAATGTCAACACTATGTGTGGTCGACAGAACAGGCCAACAAATCGGTCTAACGACGTATCACTGCCAAAGTACTACCGTCTCCAATAGTACTGTAATAGGACAGTCAATCGATGGCATTCCCCATGAACGCTCGTGTTATTCTCTCTCTCGCTCGTATTTAATGCCCTTTCTCTCCTCGACTAATCCAATCAGCAACTATCAGTGGTCAAAGTATCCTTCCAAGCGTTATCGCTAGAAACTTTGGCCCCCTTTAACCCCTCATTAT
The DNA here is from genome assembly GCA_036245825.1 of Pristionchus entomophagus. Lineage (NCBI taxonomy): Eukaryota > Metazoa > Nematoda > Chromadorea > Rhabditida > Neodiplogasteridae > Pristionchus > Pristionchus entomophagus. Next base: position 37,256,596 of record BTSX01000003.1, read on the forward strand.
TGAGTGACGAGAAAAGGAGACGCAAGTGATAACAACGACCGAGAATAGACCAATGGGCACTCAATTTCAGGCACTTTACGTGAACCCTGCTCCCACTGGTGAGCTTGGAAAGGTCTAGGTTTCGATTTCGGGGGAGCCCGGACGTTTGGAAGGCGAGTTTTGCGGATAGCCCGGCTAAGGAACGGACGGATTTCGGGGCAGCCCGACCCTCTTTTTCTCGAAACTTTCGGGACAGCACGGACAATTCACCCTTGTGAGCTCACTAGTGCCTGCTTCGCAATTTATTGTCTCACGCATACTAGGACATAATTTAAACACCCAAAGATGGGCGGTAAACAGAGTTCCCGCAAAGTGCAGAACTACCAGAATAAGTAGTTCATCTGTACGAGAAAATGAATGAAATTTTCCCCAAATCCACACGCACCCTTCAAGTATTATTATATTAGCTTCCTTCCTCCTATCTCGTACATCCTGTACTGAAGCACCTTCAGTGGTGTACGATTCAGTGGTGTAATAAATAAATAAATAAATGAAATAACGCACCCCATCCAGGACGAACCAGCCAAACATTGTCGACGATTGTATTACGAATATTTAGCGGCCGATGTCGACGTGATTATCATGTGTGTGACGAGTGGCAAGCGGGGTAGCTCACACTGAAAATACGAAACTTCTTCGGTTTCTAACCCAGATTGCGGCTGCATAGATGAGAGGGGCTGAATGGAAATCGAGAAATGGAAGGAAGAGAATGCAATCACAGAATTGCATGGGCCAGGAACAAATACACCCGTGTTTATTTCGAATCTATTTAGGAGTTTAGCGCGAATATCAGGTAAGCGTACGTGGGCAATTGACATGGTCGATAACCTCCGCGCAACCTCGAAACGGTAGCAAATGAGCACAAAATGGCATAATTTTCCCTCGGAAAGTTCTCCAACCTACCCCAATATTACACGAGCCAGTGACGCACTCTGACGAAATATCGGAACACGGCGGAATTAGCCAACGCGAGAGCCCGGCCCCTCCACCACGACGGACCGGCTGGTTCGAATACTCAATAAGTGCAAGGCTGGGGCCACGTCAGAAATGAGGGAGTGGGATCCTCCCGAAAAAAAGAAGAAGAGAAAGATGGAAGGGGAGTGAGAGTGAGAGGGGGAGGGCGAGAGACTAGAAAAAGGGGAGGTAGAGATGGAAACAAAACTTTTCCTCGGAGCGAGCATCCCTTTCATCCCCCCCCCTTCCTTCTCACCCCCACGGGACTTCGGGATAGACGGGGTTGGAGGAGGGGGTGGGGAAGGACAGAGAGGAGGAGGGGGAGGGGGGGGGGTAGGATGACAAGGGGGAAACTGATATAGCAAGTGCATCATCAATGAGAAGTGAAGCAGACAACAGACTGGCTAGATACAGAGATAGCGAGAGAGAGAGAGAGAGAGAGAGAGAGAGAGAGAGAGAGAGCAAATAACTGAAGATAATAAACGTTTCGCGAATTTGGCGATATCAATGCATCATTGAAACAGAGACAAACGTCAGTCACTTGTCAACAAGTATCACCCACCAGCCCTAGGGATCACTTAACCGCTAACCCACGAAATATGATAAAGACAAATAGATGAGATCATGGGAACTAGCAACGGGCGTGCAAAATCCGAAAACAACATTCTCTCCCTCTCTCTTCCGCGCGCTCTCTCATATTTCCTCGCTTCCTGCAAGATGTGCCGCGAAATAAGAGGGGAGGGGAGAACAGCGAAAAACTTCGCATGCTTTTCAAGATTGATGGGCGTGTAGTGATAGTAGTAGGCGGGGGAACGCTGCTCATTCTCAACAACGAGACCGACAACAGAACCGACGGAGAGAGAAAACGCCCTGTGGGAATTGAGATCACACGATGGAGTGAAGAGCAGACAAGAAATGGACAACCACTCGATGGTCAGACAGAGCGAGAGAGTGTGCTGAAAGAGGAGAGCGAGATCATCGCTCACAGATCACAATAGAGTGGAGCAAAGAGACGGAAGGCACCTGATGATTACCCATGTCATCACTTCTTCCTTGTCCTCAACACAACCCTCTCCCTCTCTCTCTCTCTCACTCTCTCCATTATCCGTTCACTCTAATCACTCAATCCACTTCTCTGTGTCTGTCCCTCTCAAGCCGCACGTGGGTGCCGTTTTGCTGTAATGGCGCGTGTGACGATGAGTGGAAAGTGTGCTTAAGTGACAAGAGACGCAGAGTGAGAAGGAACATATGGGGTGTATCATTTGAGAACGGCCCATTTTAGAACTCTAGATGACGTCAACAATCATTTGTCCTGACACAACGTCGAAAAAAGAAGTTCTATCCTGATATACCCCAAAAAGTATGCTCAACAAGGCTGGCACTTAAAATAAAACAACCGTTAAAGCCCTGGGGCCAACGGCAATTATCACCGCGTGGTGATAAGAGTCTCAGACACTCCCTCTCTCTTTGTCTCACTCTGATCGAAAGTATTTCCCCACGTGGGTTGGCAAGCCGATTAGATCATGACTAATCGATGGCCATTTTATCTCTGGACTGAGGAAATGGCGAAAGAAGCAAGATGCTAATTAGAGAGAGAGGGTAGGAACGAAGTCGCAGGGACCAAGAGAAACCGAATAACAATGCAGCTTGCGTGATTTGGTTATGACGACTGGGCACAGATTGTCTTGAGGTGGACAACAGCTTCTTCAAGCGAATGAAAGCAGTCAGACTAAATTGAATCAGCAGAAGATGGAGAAGAAGTAAAGGAGGACGTAGGGAGAGGAGGGGGAGGGTGGAGTGAAACGGGAGGAAATAGAACGCGAACAGGAAATGCACATGAGAACAAGAGAAAAGACAGGAAAGATGCCTAACGAACCGAAATATGCATCGATTCTCAGACAATAACACGGAGAAACCGCAACAGCCGCGATAAAGCGAGTATAGCGGGAAAGACGTGAAATTACGACTGGAAACTGATAGTGAGTTGAATGGGCCTGACAAAGAAACGCGTTAGATGAGAGAGTTAGGCAGAATGCAGTGAAACAGAGCAAAAGACAAGGAAAAGAGAGCAAACAAGTGGGGAAACGGAGAAATTCGAGAGTCGTGAGAAAAAAGCTGAGCACTTGCGTATTTGGTCGTTGTTTACTGGAGGATGTACAGCACGCGGGAAAAGCACAAATTGAACGCGAGAAAAAACCAAGGAGTACTTTCACAGGGGCGAAAAAGAATGAGACAAACAAAGGGCCACACGCCGCTAGCCATGGAAGGTTCGAGATCTCGCGGCGGGACGGCTTTCCCTCCCTCTCTTTTTCTTCCCCTGTCTCCTCGCAAGATTCAAGTGATATTTAAGAAGAAAAGTAATTGGAAGCGCGATGGAAAATAAAAAAGCAAGCATTCTTACGAGACACGTGGAGCTTCAATAAACGAAGAGGACCGTAGTCAAATCACTTACCGTAATCACGTCACTTGCCGTATTATCGATGACTGTGTTTTTAAACTAATATTTTTGAAAAAATAAAGGCTTTATTATAAAGCATTCATAATTTTAGGGTGAACAACGTCTGGAGCTTCTGTTCATCTGTGATGAGACATCTCTCAGTTCGACTCATACATGCATATTAAGTACTTTATACACGACAGTTCATTGAAATGTATGTGATACGGTAACGAATTGGCTCAAGCGGCATCAGCCCGAGCACTTATTTGCTGCATTGCCAGCATTCGACGCTGATGGAAACGCATCCGAGTCCGCTGCGCCAACCACAGTTGGTGCTGTCTCTGCACTCAGCGCTGTTGTCGTTCCTGCGAGATCTTCGCAACACGTTCCTGGAATGGAAAGGTAAAGGTGCTGAGAAGGGTTGGCTATTCCATCCTCGTTGCGACCCCGCTACCTCCCTCTCCCTCGGTGGAGGGAGGTAGCAGGGTCGCAACGAGGGTCGAATAGTCAACCCTACTGCTTAGATATCCAACGAATTTTCAAGTGTAACGTGAAGAGTGCGACAGATGGGGAATAACGACATTTGAAGCCGACTGCTAGGTACTACGAACCCCATGTTATCCAAAGTGCTTCAAGTTCCTTCCGCCCCCGTAGTTACTACCAAAATTTCCGAACAAAATTATTCGGATATGTGTTAAAACGGTGATGATACGTTTTGGAACGTCCATTTTGGAACCCTCGAAGATGGCCGTTTTGGAACCTTCCCAAAAGAACGGAAAGATGGTTCAGAACCCTTATTTGAATACAGGCGACGTTTTTATACTCTCCGATATTGAATTGATAGCTACCCGTATTCAAATGATGATTCAAAACCGACTTTCCGCTCTTTTGGGAGGGTTCCAAAATGGCCATCTTCGAGGGTTCCAAAATGGACGTTCCAAACCGTACCATCACCGTTAAAACATTTCAGTGATCACTAGAAATATTTTTTTTGTGTTTTGGCGCTCTCCATTCTACAATCTTGTAAAGCGGTGAATGGGCTGTTACTAGGGTTGGCTATTCGACCCCAGGTAGCGACGGTCGCAATCTCTCCCCCTCACCTATTGTGAAATTAGGCGAGGGGGGAGGGATTTCGACCGTCGCTACCTGGGGTCGAATAGCCAACCCTCGCTGACACTAGTGATGACTCGCCTGATCGGCCCTCTCTGTCTCCATCCGTTCCCGCACATCCCACCGCCCATCGTAGCAATGATCGTGTTCTAGTGCATCAAGCGAACAGTGGACTGGACATCTGAAAAATATAGGCGTGGGGTCAATGATGAAACCACAGGCAATACATTCTTTGATGCAGTCCTAATCCTGGCACTAATATCGAGCAGGAGAATGCAATTATCATCCTAACAGTAAGTTGTAAGTAAGACCCAATACACTACCGTAGATTGCCTGGTCCCGTGTTCGATAGTAGTGCCCTAATCCGAATCAAAGATACAACGTGCCTCTCTTCGGTTCGGAATGATAGATGAGCGTGCATCATTTCATCATCGGTCGCAGGCTGGATGCCCTCCATTTCCCATTTCACAGCTAATCCGAGAAGAGATCACGGAAAGTTTCGTCCTGGAAAACATAGTGAAGTAAACAATATTTCTAGAGCAAGTAGTCCGGTTCTACGTAGCTCGCACACCTTTATCAGACTGAAAGATTGAAAGGGCACTAGGCCGGATGATCACCGTCGTATGATAACCGACTGTACGTGAACCAAAAAAATTTCCTCCCTCAGTTTTTTCTCAGATGATTCAGTGCATCGTATTGACCCTACTGACAAAATATAGGCATTTGTTTGGTTCTCATCCAGTTGGTTATCATCCGACATAGTGCCATTGAAAGTGACTCTGATACTTACTCTGAGATTGAACGCCTTGCTCGATGAAGCGAGTCCCCTTTTTCGAGCGTCAGAAATTGAGCATTTACAGTTTTCTTCGAGATCGGAGTAGAGAATATCGCGCAGCATCCTCTCAAAATAAAAATTTCCCCGGCCCCCAATAGTGTTTTCTTCAGTATACACATAATACACTCTTCCTACTGAATCATCTGATGTTGGTCGAAGCAAGAGGGAGGGCAAATGCCAGAGAAGGATGAGTTTCCAAAACACATTTGTCACAAAGAAACAATGTTGAAATTTCAAATTCCAAGACAGATTTGTCACTTGCAAAGAACACACCAACAGACAGTGAGTCACTCACAGAACACGATCCGGGACGGCCGATATTGATATTCATACTATAGAGATCGCGGAGGATATCTCGATTGATCTTCAAAAGGAGATAGAAGGAATGTATTGGGCGGGAAATCTCACGGGAAACCGTCCATTCGGAGTGTAGAATGCCATGTGCTCTAGTCCGTGAGTGATATAGAAGATGAAACGACCGAAGAAATAGCCGCCTACAAGTAATAATACTCATTATCGACATAGGCTAAAATATTTTAAAATCATTTTGCTCTGGAAATTGATATACATTATCAGGAACGCATCCGAAAACGACTCACGTTTTCAGTCGTTATTTTTTTTCGATTTGAAAAAAGTGTGCAATTTGGTGAGGGCTAGGCCACATAGGCTTAAATATTTGAAAGTAATTTTCATGCTCTGGAAATTGATATACATTATCAGGAACGCATCCGAAAACGACCCACGTTTTCAACTTTGTCATTTTTTCGATTTAAAAAAAGTGTGCAATTTGGTGAGGGCTAGGCCCCATACGCTTTATAATTTTAAATCACAAAAATCGTCGAAATCACGGATTCAAAAATAACTAGTATGTTTACGTAAATGATGATACCTTCAAATGGACTATCCGATCTTCCCTTAATAAAAAAGTAGATCTGAGATTGGTCGCTGTCCAGATGTTTATACATTACACTGTCGAACTAGAAACGTTACACATTAAGATACAGTTATTATCAACGAATTACCTCTGATCCAGGTGCATTCTCGAAATAATTTTGAAAAATTTCTAGGGAGCCCCTCGCTTGCATCCCTGAACAATGTATGGAAAAGAATACTTCAGTAAACTGTGGAATAAGTTAATAATTATTAATAAGATTGTAAAGGTATCCATCGTATTCATCAACGGCTTTTGTTTCTCGCTCACAACCGTTTCGAATATATAATACTTTTTATCGTGGAATATGTATTAATGCTGACAACGGAATTCATTGAATCAAGGAAAACACAGATTGTAGGTGGTGAAATTTGTATTGGGACTACAAAGTCATGTTGTGGAATAAAACTATCAGTATCGAAATCTTGTGAAATGTCGAGTGAGGAAACTACAGAAGTTTGAAATTGAACAATGTAATACAAGAATACTGTAAAAATCGAATGTTCAAAGCATAAAGTAGACGCGTGAGTTGACCACTCTAGGCCATATCCGTAGGTTGATTCAATCTAAAAAAAAACTTGTATTCATTTTGCGGGTAAACGAACGTCTTATTTACCTAATAATATTTTACCGGCACATGATAAAGTGGGGCAGTATACCTCTGTCGCTGCTCTCTCGGCTGCCTGCAGCAGATGAAGCAACAGCAGCAGCAGCACGCGAAGCAAGACAGGGCGAGAACGATGTATGAGAGCAGGATGAAAACTGGAATGGACAAAATATCGTAGGGCTTCAACACTATTCTCTTTTTTGCCATTCTCTTTTTTTTTAAAGAATAGAAATCAAACTCATTCCCCGTAGTTCTTCCAGCGAACACTAAGGAGTTTGTATTGTAGTAAAGTATTCCAATAGAAAGATGAAACACACCATATGCGAAAGTGTACATGAACTCGTCGCAGTATTTTTCACTGTCCCTGGTGTAAGAGGGGTTCACACCGAAGACCCAAATGGTGCCGAGGATGAACCTGTAATGCGCAATTTAGAGAATTTTTTTTGAGTGAACACTACCTAAAGTCTAGCACGCTAAAGCGATCATATGTGCGTCTATACCTTTGAGATCAAAACATTAGTCAATTTTGTACGGGCTCTAACATGAAATACGTAAATAAAAAAACTGACCATACAAAAAGACCGATTCCAAGGAGCAGGTTGAAGAGTCTGATGCAGATGTGTGGCCGGTACAACGATTGGATCTGACAAAATTATGAGATCCATAGTTTTCCTGACAGATGGAATCGCAAACGAGCTCCACCTACCTTGGATTGTTTCCATTTGGTATAGGCTGAGACCGCGGCACGAATGAGGTACAATGAACCGATGACGATTAGCCATCTGTGAAATCAATATATAATATTCACTCCTGCTTCGAACAAGATACTGTAGCAGTACAGTCGATTGTTCAAGGATGAGTCTCCTCTTTTCGCGTGCTCTTTCTCTGGTATGCGGCTCCAAGTTGGAATCAAGCAGAATTCCAAGTTGTAATCAAGCAAATCGTCGTTTTCAAGTTGGAATCAAGCAGAATTCCAAGTTGTAATCAAGCAAATCGTCGTTTCCAAGTTGGAATCAAGCAGATTTCCAACTAGCCATCAAACTTGGGGGCAACTTGGAACCGCATACTAGTTCGTCGATCAGGATGACGAGAGAGAACGCGTCATATAAAGAACCGCATCCTTGAACTATCAACCCTATTTATCTAGAGACCGCAGAGGGGTATCTGCAGAAAAATGCTAGGATCGTTCCGTTGATTTTGCCCTATGGATTCGTTGCCGCTGAATCGAATGGATGCAAAAATATAATTTAAAATTATTAAATAAACAAACTAAAGCAATTAATAAAAATAGCGGTTTGAACTGACCCACAGTAATACTTCTTTGGTTACAGTCGTGTCAAATTTATTACCCACAACGTCTCCTTTGTTTTAAAAATTATTTCCATCGTTTTACAACGTTTGTATTTAATTTTCAGTATAATAAGTTATACTACTATCCAAAAAGGAGTGTGCACTAGAACAATTTGCTGGCAAACTCACTGCAAAGTCCAGAATACCCTGAATTAAAAAATTTAAGGTTCGCTGACTTCGACGCTATAGAACGTTCTTGCGGGTTGAGCTCAAGAATCATAATCAGTATCCAGACGACCACAAGGCTCCCTAGAATAATTTGAGAATGACACTTTAGCGGCGACATTCCATATGAAGGAATTTAGGTCAAAAGTTGATCAAAATGATGTGTTTTCGACCATTTTTGCCCTGTAAATCAGTTGCGGGTTAACTTCTCGAGCCGTGCATAGTATCAAAAGTACCTCGAATATGATCAGAGTAATTCTGAATATAGACTTGAGCGGCGACATTCCATATAAGCAACTAGTAGGTCAAAATGCTTCTTAAAATTTTGAGCAGCATTTGCGAGCACTGTGAGCGCATCTGAAGCAAACAAAGTATCGTGCCGTGCTAACAGAGATCTGAAGTATGCATTGCAATCATTGAAAATTATTTTAAAACCAAATAAAGATGCGAAAAATCGATAAAACTGAAGCGCGTTTTTGAGGTGGTGTGGTTGGGCGACTTTTTTCGAATACGCAGCACAAAATCCCTCAACGCCCGCACTCCGCGGTCTCTATATTTATCATAAAATTGACATAAACAAAATCGAGCTCACGTCGGGATAAGCGGTCGAACGGGACAATTCTCTTCATTCACCGTCCCGATGATGATCATTCCGATCGGAACGATGTTCAGCAAGGCAAAGATTACGGTAGCCGCCACTGCGATGCATTTATTGATTGGTTTTGAAATGATAAAACAAATTGCATACCAGTTCTCGATAGCGCTTCGAAAGCGAAGTTGATGAATTTGGCGAACGCAGAGGGTGAATCGACAGATTGAAATTGTCCGTACAATTCATCGTAGGAGGGTGGAAGACCTGAAAAAGGTGTTCACGTAGACTTCAGCGTTCTTATGTACATTTCCGCACTCATCTTCTGATTCTAGGGATGTATCATTTTAGAACTAGACCACGTTACCTTAACCTTCGCGCTAAGACGTTAGGACTGCTCCAAATTACTCTAGGGGATCCGGAGGTTAAAGGAAGGACCATAATAACGTAAGGTTCTACCCAAGGTACTTGGGTGAACGATACGGCAACTTAACGAGTTCTAAAATGAGAGGTCTAAAGTGATACACCCTCTTGATTTTTTCCTCCCTGACATTGTTAATACTTCCCATAACGTCTTCCGTAACTTTATTCGTTCCCAACCCCCCTCAGTCTATCCCGACTCAATTATTTGCAATTGGCTTGATCTTTAGTCTTTCCTCACTTACCTACCCCTCCCTCTCCCTCCCCAACCCTTGCTGCCCGGCAAACAACCGAATCGACACTATCGACGGAACTCCGTTTCTTGCACTCTTCACGATACTTTCTTGTACTTTCCTCATGAACGGAATGAATGAATGATGCTCACCATCACTGTCCAAGGCGTGATCGTAGCTGGGCGGCTCATCGACAGGAGGGGCGGTCGGCAACGTGGGATACACACCACCGGACATCTGTGAGCCATATTGAGATAAGAACATGTCAAGGTTATAGAGATATCGCATGGAATCTGCAGCCAATCAAAGACATTTCATTTAAAAAAAAACTATTATGGATAAAAACTCCTTTATGCTCATGTCAACATATAAATTAGCGATCGTGGAGAGTGACAAACACCGGAGGTCGAAGGGCGCAAGTGCTTAAAATAACCTGGATATGCATCCGAAATAAGAATACACACACGAAAAAGAAGAGCAATCAAGTGCAACTAGAATGAGATCTATCCTGTAGTAGGCGACATATAGAAGGTGGAAGATCAACAACGAGAGATCAAAGATCACGAATCACGAATCCCGGACTACGAGTATCCCGCGAGGATGTTGAAGAAGTGATACACCTCATCGTGGTCGATGACGGCAACCTGTAACACAACGAGCATTTACCGTTGAGAAAAGCATCCCCTTTCAGTATTTCTTAGTATCATTATCCCATGAATACAGAAAATTTGACGCTATTGGAATGTGAGATTATGGATCTATCTAATTGGATATGCATTTCGTCCACCGTCATTGCTCAATCGATTTGAAAATCACAAAAATCTTAGATTTTGGGTGTCTATCGACTACAATGTATTTCATTAGGAAAGGCGATAACGTTGGCCCGGCCCTCCCTTGTCAGAACATAATTATATCACTCATAATCGGAACCCGACGCTCATCATTTCGAGTGTTCTCTCGCTCGTCAGAGAAACGAGAGAGCACGCAAAATGAGGAGGGCGGAGCTCCGATTTGTCATCACCAATATAAAATACGGCATGCATACCTTGGTGGTGCAGACGGCACATCTGACCGCTTTGAAGAAGTCGCCTTCCCCAAGGATTCCAGCACCCGAAGGACCACCCTCCTTAAAATACAGATCATCTTCAGGTGTATTTACTACATCGTTTCCTGGTTTCCTCATGGTAAAGTGATCTTCCACAGCATCAAAGGACAGGGATCGAAAAGCAGGTAGAAATTTACACAGTCAACCCTCAAAAATTGACCAAATTTGGAAAATAAGAAAGGTTTCAGAAAATTGTTGAAATCAACCCACACTTTTTTGGCAACTTTTCACTAAATTTTCAAAATTTTACAAAATCAACCCATGCAAATTGGCCCTCGACTACTTAGGCTTTCGACCACTGTCAAAGGAACTGCTGCTTGATAACCACACTATTCAAGATATAAGTAAACTTTAAGCAGCGCCATGTTTTTTTCCGGACGCCATATGACGCCGTTCGCCTTATTTTCAAGCAATGGCCGGCACAGCACAAAAAGGTCGATTTTCTGAAATATCGTGTATTGGAGTTATCGAGGGTGCTGAAGACGATGGTCATATTTATTTTATCCCTAATTGCCTCGTTGGCTCCAGACGCCGTCACGTCGAAATCACGTTTTGATGAATAACTCGGATCCTGAGAGGGCTATTTTTAGGTGAAAATTGTTCCTGGGGTAGAATTGCATGGCGAACACGCCTGTTTAGTTTATTTTTTATTAATTTCAAAAATAATTTTTTAAATATCAATTTTTCGTACGGTCATTTGCGGGCTTAGCAACCTAGCTATATCGATCGAGCGTGACGAGAGGATTCAGAGTCTATAATTTTATCCAATTCTAGGGTAGGGACTCGGAGAAACTCGACTTACAGTGTTTTGATAGTGCAAGGAAAAGGGGCTCCCTTGCCTCTTACCCTCCCCTCTCGATCGCTTCCCTGAGGCCGCGCGACGAGAGAGCGTGGGGAATGGAGAAAGTGCAGGAGAAGAGGGAGAGGGAGGGGAGGAAGCCTCTTTTCCTTGCACTCTCAAAACACTGTAAGTCGAGTTTCTCCGAGTCCCTACCCTAGAATTGGATAAAATTATAGATTCTGAATCCTCTCGTAACGCTCGATCGATATGGCTAGGTTGCTAACAAGGGAACCGCAAAAGTACCCCGCGGTCCTGGTGAAATCCGTCGACGTACGTCGAAGAACACCCCTCGGGGTATCCCATGACCGTTTTCAAAAGTTGCCATTTTTGCTTCCTAAGTACCTAAAATATGTCATCAAAAAATCATCGAAAATCGCGCGCGCGGCGCTCGGAAAAGACTCAAAGTTTCGAGGCACTGAGAGATGTGCTCTCGTGGTGTAGTGGATAGTGAGCTCGCGTTTTTTTGCAGGGAGTGCTCGGGTTCGAATCCGCCCGAATGCAGCACGTTTTTGCTGTATTTTCCCTTGCTTTTTATTGTTGCTCTCCTTTCAGTAGTTTGTTCCATTCTGATGTATTTGCTCATTTTCACAGTTTCAAAGTAAAAATTCAGAAAAGATGACCGCATAAATGTATTTCTTGAGTCGGGACTTGATGCATGCAGAATGGAGGAATATGCAGTAGCCAGGCTCAATTTACATGGACCAAACGGCACTCTGCATGAGACAGACCTTCGATTTGCATGCGATTGGCCAGGATAAAAGACGCAAGTTTCCTACAATCCAACATTCGGTATCATCTTATCGCCAATGGACTTTGATTTCGACCCCGTCTCCGCCTTGGCTGTCTCTACTTCTGTCGCCTCCGTCTTCGACCCCTCCATCCCCCTCCCTGCTCCCCCCCCCTTTAACTCATCTGAGAAGAAGTGGGTTACCCGCATTGTAATGATGCTACGGGGAGCCGAGGCGGGAGAGTTGACAGTGCGCGAGAAGGTCGAGGCAGTCAAGGAGGATCTGGGGGAGGATAGTGATGTCGAATGGGACTACGAGGATGCGAGCGATGGAATCAAGAGTCACAGTGGGCGGCATTTGTGGACCAAGGAGAAGGTGAGTATTTGCACTTTTCGCATTTTTTGTTTGTACTGATTCGATTTCTTATATTCATTATCCTTTCTAGATGGATGCAGCGTTCGCCTTCTATCGATCGGGAACTCGGAAGAGGAACAATGACGGGGAAGGATGCAGGAGCCTGCCCGTGATGCACAAGGAGCACAGATGGCTCAATACAGATGATGACATCCGGGCACTACGTCACTACGGAAAGACAGGTACCGTACCCATTATCAGTCCTGCCTACCGTATCCATCTTTCTGTAATCCGTTCGATGATTTTGATAACGTACCCTTACCTGACTTTCACAGATTCCATTCACGATACCCGCTCATTTTTCTCAGGCAAGCGTCTTCTCCTTATCGCGTCGCAACGCTCAACTCCAGCTCCTGGCCGAGGATCTAGACAGAGAGGTCTCGGAGCTCATCGACGCAGGGACCGAGTTCCATGATTGTAATCTGCAAGAGATCGCCCTCGCCATCAATGAAGAGAAGAACTACTGGCCGGCTTTCAAGGCGTCTGAAGGTTGGATTCGGATGTGGAAGGCCAAGTACCGTATCACCTCGAGGCACATCACCAAGATCGTCTCGGTCAAGACCAATCGCGATAAGGAGAAGACTCTCAAATTGGTACGATAATTTCTGTATTTGGATTCCATGTGAGATACGGTAGATCATATCGGGTATTTCTCAGGTGGAGGAACCACGGGAGAAGGTGCAGACGATTGTCGATGAGCATCCTGACATCTACGTATGGAATTGCGACCAGACTGGAATGGTGAAGGTAAGTATTCATTCTTTATTTTTTCTACCGGGATGGGCAATTCTCTATCCGTTCTCAAAATTTTCCTGTTTCAGGAAGCTCATGGCAAGCGGACCAATGCGAAGAAAGGATCGAGGACTGTGGAAGTGGTCGTCCAGTCCAAGGGTGCGACGACCTCATCGATCACGCTTCTTCCCATCATTGGATCCGACGGGTACCTCAAGCCCAAGGAGTTCATCCAGTTGGGGGAGCCAGGAGGGAAACTACCCCAGAAGGGATGTTTCCGCGACCCAACTTAGAGATCGCAGTGGGAACTTCTCACATCATGGGCAAGGAGACAGCCAAGGAGTTCTATAAGAAGGTCCTCTTCGATGGATTCGTTCCCTCCAAGCTCCTTCTCATCCTCGACTCATGGCCGTCCTTCAAGAGACATGACGAGATCAGAGCAGCGGCCCCTCCTAACTGCCAGTTGTTCATAGTGAACATTCCCCATGCGGTACCTCCCTCTGTCAGCCCGCCGATCTCTCCTTCAACCACCAGCTCAAGGGTATCCAGAAGCGGCTGAAGAGTTTCATCGTGGCACGCAAGCTCGACTAGTGTCGTGTCGCAGAGACAATCTTCTCAGATTCGTTTCTCAGCTTCACTTCTGTATGGGTGCCGATCGGTTCAAGCACTTCATTCAGTACGGATTCTACAAGGGAGGATTCATCATGGATCGTCCCCCTCGCTTCATCGCCCCAAAGGAGTACATGTTCGGCAAAGGTTCAATGTCCCCCTGCTCTGTCTGCTCTTCCCGTGGTTGTGGCATTTGCACCCGTTGCGAGAAACCGTTTTGTTTCCAGTGCTTCTGGGTCCTTCTTCACCGCTGTTGATATAATGTTGTTGGTTCACTGTTTGAACTCTGTTGTTGATGAATTTTTACTTAGAAACTGTGAAAATGAGCAAATACATCAGAATGGAACAAACTACTGAAAGGAGAGCAACAATAAAAAGCAAGGGAAAATACAGCAAAAACGTGCTGCATTCGGGCGGATTCTAACCCAAGCACTCCCTGCAAAAAAACGCGAGCTCACTATCCACTACACCACGAGAGCACATCTCTCAGTGCCTCGAAACTTTGAGTCTTTTCCGAGCGCCGCGCGCGCGATTTTCGATGATTTTTTGATGACATATTTTAGGTACTTAGGAAGCAAAAATGGCAACTTTTGAAAACGGTCCTGGAATACCCCGAGGGGTGTTCTTCGACGTATGTCGACGGATTTCACCGGGACCGCGGGGTACTTTTGCGGTTCCCTTGTAAGCCCGCAAATGACCGTACGAAAAGTTGATATTTTAAAAATTATTTTTGAAATTAATAAAAAATAAACTAAACAGGCGTGTTTGCCATGCAATTCTACCCCAGGAACAATTTTCGTCTAAAATTAGCCCTCTCAGGATCCGAATAATACGTCATAACATAAAATAACGCGATTTCGTCGTGACGCCGTCTGGAGCCAACGAGGTCTTTAGGGATAAAATAGGTATGTCCATCGTCTTCAGCACCCTCCCCAATACACGAAATTTCAGAGAATCGACCTTTTTGAGCTGTGCCAGACCTGCTCAAATTTGCTCGAAAATAGGGCAAACGGCGTCATATAGGCTTGCATGAAGCTGATACAAATATGACTAAAGTTTTGACAGAGGCACGGGGTGAGCAAAGCGCTACTTCTTACTCAACCTAACTATTAATAGAAGCAGCCATATTGTCAACAGGAGCAACGATTTGATCGAACAGCTCGTTATGGCAACGGAAACTCCAGCACACCCACTATCCGTTTGTCAACGTTTACGAAATACATCTCTCTTTTGCTTAAGCACAGACACACTTTTCGCCCTCATTCGAGGTCCTTTTAGGATAAAAAGGAGACGCTAATCTGAGGTTGAGAACACGACTCAATGCGGCGCTAGGTCGGATGAGAACTATTTCACAATGCCGTCTCTGCACCCTAAAGTTTTCATCTGACAAAGCGCCCTCAATGGCAGGGAAATGGCTTACCTTTCTTCTCTTCTGTCTCTCCTTCCTCTTCTCCTTGCTAGTCTTCTCAATCGTCAGCTGCTCTTCCTCGTCGATTTGGCAATTCTCCACGAACATCGCCCTGCAAATTAAATTAATTAAATACTTAATTAGTGATTCGTTAGCTGCTTAATTAGTGAGTTTTTACGACCACCTGACGACGGGTCGGATGTGTATACGTTTGCCTAATTTTTCGAAATATTCTCCAAAAAAAATGTGTATACGTTGTGCCCATTTGGACACACTTTTCGACCTATGTGCAAGGAATATATTCAGTTAGGGAGCGAAACTTTCGAAAATATCCCAAACTAAGGTTCTATCTGTTTTACTTTCTCCTCATTGAGTAAATGAAGGGAAAACCAGAGAGTATTTCTAAGCAAGGTAATGTAAGACTCCGGCCATGCGATCGTTACAAAAACTCAATCCAATCGTAAATACGAACTGACAGAGAGTAGTGTTGTGGTTAAGAGATAGGGTTGGCTATTTAACGCCAGGTAGCGATGGTCGCAATCCCCCCCCCCCCCCCCCTTCGCCTAATTTCGCAATAGGCGAGGGGAGGGATTGCGACCGTCGCTACCTGGGGTCGAATAGCCAACCCTACTAAGAGATAGATACGATGATGAGTCGCGAATTGAGAGGATACCAGCGACATGAAGGATCAGCAGTGGAGGCAGCATGATGAAAGAGAGGGAGAATGGGAGCAACAAAACACGCAGGGAACGGGGAGGGAGTGAGAAAGAGAAAATAAGGGAGAGAGAGAGAGAGAGAGAGAGAGAGAGAGAGAGAGAGAAAGAGAGAGAGAGAGAAAGAGAGAGGGAGGAGAGAGAGAGAAAATAAGGGAGCGAGAGATAGAGCACGTGTTGACTAACAGCTGAGAATAGAGAAAGTTAGAGTAAAGGAGAAAGGGTGAAACAAACAAAGACCACGGACTTTCGTCAGATACTGCAGTATTTCTACTGAAACCTGGACCTTCCTAGTATTTCGACGATGAGACGACCATGAATGATTTAACGCCCGGTTAGTCAGCACACGAGCAGCGAAGGACAGAAAGATAGAGATAAGAACGAGAAAGATAGGAGGGTAGGAGGGTAGAAAAGGGCATCCCATGACGGATAGACAACACACCGAATGTAGCCTCAATGTTATTGCCGAAGGGAAGAGTGAGAGTTCGCGGACCCCCCCCCCCCCCTTTCCTACGGCTCTTACTGACAACAAATGGTGACTCATCGTCCAGAAAATAAATATAGAAACAAATTTTCGATCGTAAATAGTCCTTTCAAATAAATATATAGATGAGGAAAACACTGATGATCGACAATCATATTTGAAGCGCAACTTTTGCATCTTTAAGTTGTAAAAGCTCTAATTTTTAACACCCCCATCCTTGCTATCAATAAACAATCGATTCGATCTCATCGCCGGACCCCCATTGGTCGCACTGTTCGCAACACTTTCTTGTGAACAAAATATCTAAACGGATCATACATTTCGGTGGGTTCCAGTCACTACATATTTAGTTTCCATTGCCCTGTCACTATATATTTCATACAAATTCTGTTCAGTCACTAAATATTTCGCTCCCCCGCAGTCCTGTCACTACACATTTTAGTTCCATCGAGGATACAGAAAATATCTAAACGGATTAAGTGAGCGGATTGGCGTATACCTGTACTGATCCTTGTATATCTCGTGCCTCTGACAGTCTCTCGTCAGCAGTACCATGCAGCCGGGACACGACAGCACCGCGTCCGATCCGTCCTCAAGGCGAATCTGCTTCGAATTCACCTGAAATTATAGTCTTTTATTAAAATATTTACAACAACAAAAACATATGATGCGAGGGTTTAGGAACTCTCAATTGGTGACGTTTAGGAACCCTTTTAAAACATCCGGAAGATAGTTTAGACCCCTCATTTGAATACCGGTGGATAGCCTTTCAATATAATAGAGTTTAAAAACGTAATCTGTGTTCAAAATAAGGGGTCTAAACCGTCTTCCCGATCTTTTGAAAGGGTTCCTAAACGTCACCGAATGAGAATTCCTAAACGCGAGTTCCTAAACGTCCCATCACCGATGCGAGATCCAGCGTACCTTTCTTCCATCCGCCTTCCTGCCCTGACTGCTGCGTCGTCTTTTCTGCACCCACTCCTCATTGTCGTCATCTTCGGAGGGATTGTAGAAGTCGGGAAGGGCCTTCGACGACTGCTCCTATCAAGGATGGCCCCGATTACAGTGCGCAATTGATGATGTGGAACACTCGCTTATGAATCCCCTTTTACGGGGATATGGAGCCAAACCAGTTCCACAACAGTGACTGGGGTCGTTACTGAGATGGAACTCTAACTTTTCGGTTTAGGCTGTTTAGGCAACAAATTCCCCTAAAACACCGCTTTTCTAAGCAATCACCATAAGCAAAAATACCATCCATAAATATATATCAAATCGAGTCTACCTTCTTTCTCTCCTCCTTTGCCGCCTTGCGTGCTGCCCGTGCTGCTGTCTTGATCGGATTATCCTGATAACCGAACATTAATCGACTATAAGAGAGTACTGTAACCATTAGATGACAAATATTGATCAACGATACTTCTCGATAAAAATTTAGTGGACCTTTTCAGCCCGGTATTCATACAGTGATTAAAATTTACTTTCAAATGTCGGATCTACCGTACCTCCTCTCCCTCATCTTCTTTTTCCTCTTCACTGCTACTATCACTGTCATCTTCCACTTCCTCCATTCCTTCCTCCTTCGTCTTCTTCTCGTCATTGGCGGGAATTTCCGGCTCGGCGAATTTGACCTGAAATTTTTTATTGTTAACAAATGGCATTTGATTCTCGACTATGTGTTGCAGTGTAAAGTAAGAATATATACAGTTTCATTTATTATTACGAATGGCCAAACGTACTGTGTTTAGAAACCATGTACCTACCTCTCCAGGCAAAATGACGACCCTCTCATATTATGTTTTCAAACGTTGCTATCCAGCGGTACAATAATGTTATCGATGAAAAAAGACCGCCAAAAGGTTTCGGGCCAGTGGCGTACGTTTGAAGTGTAATTATCAACGTGCTTGCACCATACAGTACCCTATATACTCCCACGCGGATTCAGGCATACCGTAGCTATATCCATTCCAATGAAGATCAAATCAATCCCAAGGTAGATAAAAATACAGAACAAATATAAATATTTTGCTATGTATTTTTGATCTACATTGGAACTGGAAAATATTTTAGCGCGATTTAATTAGAAAATTGTTGACCTTCTTCTTATTGTCATCTCCCTCCTCTGCCATTTCCACATCCTCTCCTTTGCTCTTCTTTTCCTTCTCGGACGCCGTCCTCTTGTGGCTACGGAGCGACGACTTCACTGGCGACGTCACTGCAATAACACACATGTTCACTATCCTCGATGGATCAAAAATATGAGGAACCAACACCGGAAACGAAGGAAACTATTCATGAACTGCTGGATAATATGGAAGCGATCGAGACTGCCCAAGGTATGTTTTCTTATCGTTTATATGCACTTCTTTACTATCTCGTTCTGAGCCATTGCTAGTTGAAAAAATTATGATCACACATTTTCAGAATCCTCGATGAGCCCCCAAAAATATGTAGTGACATGACAGAAGGGGAGCAAAATATTTAGTGACTGAACAGAGTTTGTGTGAAATATATAGTGACAGGACAGTGGAGGGAACTAAATATGCAGTGACTCTAACGTCGGGCATTTACGGCACCAAAAAGTATGCTGCAATAACGTCCTTTTCGAATCGCAAGTACAGTAACTAGTCTCCCCAATCAATTTCCAATTAGAGGATGGTTTACAACACAACCACTGCCCATTCGCTAGAGAAATAGAGAAACTCGCCAGAGAAAGCATTCTATTGTCTATTGTCTCCCTGGGGAAAGTACTAGGCTCATGTTATTGAGCTTTTCAATAAAATAATGGTATTACATCTGTACTACTCACCCATTTTCGCCCCTTCCTCTCCTTCCGACTGATCCTCGAGAGGAGGCATGTCCACATCTTCCTCCATTGCATCTTCATCTTCTGGAAGCACATAGTTGATTGTCTGTCAACTAGAGTGCGCGATTCGGGTAATCGTCTCTTCATTCTGCACACTCTCTCACCGGTTATGACGAGTGTGTGTGAACTGAAGAGATGATTACCCGAATTGCGCATTCTACTGTCCGCCCAAACACAACGTATAGCCTTGCTTTAAAGATTTTGACCTGATATGTCAGTGAATTCAGGTTTTCACTGAACGGGCGTGACAGATCGTTCTGACAAGCTCTACTATCAACGCTTCCTGCTAGTGAATAAACTGTTTCAGAACCTCAGGAATGTGAAGCCTCCCGAACAGCGAAAGAATCAGTCCCACAATGCTTCTTCTTTCTCTCACCAATCTTCTTCTGCTCTTCTCCACTCTTCACTGCCTCTCCTCGCATTGTCGTTCTGACGTAATCACCTGAGGAAAACAACATATTAAGAGATGTACTAACTATATTATAATTTATATTTTTAGTCCTTACTTTCATGCATATCCGGCACATAAATTAATTTAAAAATAAGTGCTAATATAATTTAGATGGAGAATAAAGCCGCACTCATTCGGTCGTCCAACTCGTCGTCCATCTCCTGCTCGAACTCCGTCTTCCCACCTGCGATTTAAATGCCATTTTAAAAATTCAATTAAGAACGGCAATTGCAGACCACTGCGCTCTATTAAGTAAAGAATACGAAATCGGCATTCGCGATGGTCCAATCTATGTTGTGGCAGGAAAGAGGGGACACGAAATATGTAGTAACCCAATCGTTGTGCATTAATGGTATCAAAATGCATGATGGTAACTAACGTGTTTTCTCTCCCATGCAGTTGTGCTCAGGACCGTAGCCGGCGATCTGCTTCAGCGCCGTCTGCACCTCGTCGTCAGAACTGAATTCAGAACTAAACATTATTCGAACCAGCAACACCAATGCGAACCAGTAGTAAGCGAACAAATTCACGTACTCTGTATTTAATATGCTACTTCGCTGGACAGAAAGACGAGAGAACATGATAAATGAGGAGTCCGTGAAATGTTTTTGCCTATTCCCGATGCGTACCTGTCACCATCGTCACTGTCCGCGTGTCCTCCTCCATCTCTGATCGTGTCGCCCACATAGTAATCATCCTGCAGTCGCTCGAATGGCACCAGACGATCCATGCCTAGAGTGGGTGAAACCGTATTCAACAGTACGATAGAGGAGTGAAAAGGTGGTCATTCGCAACTTTAAGCGAGTTGAGAAAAATATAAGCTTTAACAAAACAAGGTGGGATCGATTCGGGGACAGGGTAGAGACAGGATTGAGCAATCAGCACTAGCCCCGACAGGCGAAACAATAAATGCTGAGCCAGTTAATGGACCAAGTATTTGAATGATCGAATCGAACGAAATGATACACTTCAAGTAACCAGAACAGATATAAATATCTTTATCACTCCCTAAGATATTAGACACAAGGCATTTATAGAACACAACCGATCGATTCGCGGACTACCGTAGTCAACTGGACAATCACATATAATACATTGTTTAGTCACACGGACAGAGGTTTACGAGTAAGGCAGACTTTTAACAATGAAGCGAACAGTGTTTGGGGCCACCCGTGACCTATTAACACAGAATAAATAATATTTGAGCTCTTTACTATATATTATAATTATTGCACTAACCAAACTGACTAAAATACATTACTTGTAATACTATTAGCATACTTTGGGAACATTCTCTCATTTACAACTCTGGAAGGGAAACGTGGTGTACAGTTGGTGCGGGGGCACTACACCAGATGGTGTTCATCGCCTTTGAATACGTATTCGTACGCACGCTGGCGCTGCTTCGTCTTTTCTCGGATACGTGCCTCTTTGAGTTCACGCTCAATCAGCTCTTTGATGATCTATAAAATCTATTTTTTATTGAAACTAAAAAGCCAGTTCATACGATTTATGGACGCCTGATTGCCCGAACGACTATGAAAGAGTGTGTGAACAGCACACGTGCGATCTTCGCTTCACAAGCACTGCCCACGGCGCTTCTTTACTTTAGGGGGTAAGAAAGCTAAAGTGAAGAAGCCCTCCATACACTAACAAAGAAGGCTAATACAACAAATGATTAAGTTGGGCAGCGATCTGACCTTGTCGTCTTCCACCGACAATACTTGCCCGTCCTTCAGATGGATCTGCAGCTTGACTGTTTCGCCTGCAATGAGACCTCAATATATCTATGCATTAACTTTATATGAACTCGAAATATGATATTGTTGCGAGTTATTTAGTTGCCTGAACTGCCGGCGTACCAATTTAGGTCGCTATACAGGTCCCTATAGAAGCGAGAGGGAACCTTTTCCTTCCCACACCACCTGCATAGCGACCTCAATTGGTACGCTGGCTGATCAGACAAGGGAATTGCGACAGTTCAGTTTCAACCTCAGCCCAAATCACTCACTTCCTAGTCCCGCTTGCTCCAACTGCTCCATCACAGCTCGCGCGTCGATATTGTCTCTGCATAAAAATATATTATAAAATATAAAATAAAACACACATTTCAGGATGAAATGTTGTATCATCAAAGCATGACTACCCTTTTTGGCCATTCTAAAATATTTTCACAAGTCCAAAAATGGCCCTAATCCGAACACAAGTTCTCATTTTTGCATGCTATTGACCTCAAAAAACACATGACCATGAAGCGGAAATTGTAGTGAGGAACATGAATATTGGACTTGCTGAAAGAATGCCCGCAAAATGGTAGAGCTTTGCCAATGAAAAGGATAATAAGTCATAAGGATACGCATAGCAATCCCATGCTCATCCCAATCCCAATCCCAGTTCGATGTGCACCTGAACACGGCGACGGCCGTGTCCTGCCCGAGGTCATTGATCAGTCGAGAGGCCGATGAAGGCTGCGGCAGCTGCAAAGATCAAAGATCAACCAATTCCATAAATTAATCATTTAATAAAGTAATAATTTAAAAAAAAAACTAACTCGTTCCCTGGCAGTATCGATGAGCGAGTTTCTCACGGATTCATAGATAAACTCCATCATGAAATCGATCGTGCCCTTTCCACCACGTTCCACCATCTGCGAAAAAATAGTAAATAAAGAATAAGAACAAGAATAGTTACAGTACTTGAACCAGATCCTGCAGAGTCTTGCTTCTCTCCGACGGATCCCTCTCCCGCTCTGCCAATTCGTAGTATCTGTAAAGAGGCAACTACTTTGTTATAGGGGCAGACAAGCGCCATTACCCCGAGAGCATTATTTCGCCATCAAAAGAAGGGGGGAGGGGTTGTTTACATTTTAAATTTTTGAAATAGGCGAACAGGTTTTCATACTTTATATAGAAGTATGATATTAATATATTGTGTTTTATGTAAAGTGCACTGCCGAGCTAATATTTCAAAACTAGATTTCCAGTTCAAGAGCGTCCGACATTTCGGAAGGCCATTTTTGGGGGTGTCTGGAGGCTAGATCGTTAGCAAGCCTTGCTGAAAGAATTCCCGAAAAATGTAAGAGTTGTGCCAATGAAAAGGAAGTCATCATCATCATCATAACAACAAATCAAGCATACAGGTGTCGGCTTCTTTTAATTGTAAACCCATCACACAATCGTACCTCATGAACTCTCCACCCGTCCTTCTGACTCGATCAATACCAGCTCGATTTTTCGCGTACTTCTGTTCGACACCAGGAACCTTGAGGCGAATATCGTTCTCTTCTTCTGAAGAGTGATGATTAGCAGTCTATATCCCGTAAGAGGAAACCTTCTAAGATGCCTGTTTGTTTTCCTTCATTTCTTTTCTCGTTTTTCAAAGCATATTCATATCAGTGCTCACTTTCCGCCAACTCCTGCAGTTCGTAAAACTCCCAGGCGCGCTGTAGCCGGTCGATAGTCTCCGCTACAGTACTGCAATGATATGAGTGATCAGAGATCAAAAAGTGTCGTCAAACCAACGGTCTGAGAACTCCTGTGGTTTGCAGAAAAAAATGGATCGATCATGTAGTTTTTAACGTAAAAATGACTAAATGTATCCCACCACCATGTCACTTTAATAGCCTCGGGATTTTAGTTTCATTTGATATGTTTACAGGCAATTGTTTCTTGTTGATAGTAAGCCCATCAAATAATTTATATCAAAACAATTATTTCTTTAAACAAAACATCACAAAAAACAAAGTAAAAATGTGTTACTCACATTGTCTCCATGCCCGTCCTGCCGTACCACTCGTCGTCGTTACGCATCGGATTGAGCTCGTCAATCTACAAAACATTTTAGCATTAACATTGCAAATATCCCCAGCCATCTTTGATGCCATGATGATTATTGTTTGCGAGAACGAAGCAATATTAATGAAAATATATTTAACATAATTCACCTTGGCGATTGCCCAAACAGCCGTGAATATATCGAGAAGAGTATTAAGTGAAGGACGCTCGGTAGAATGACGATTAGACTGAAGTTATTGTATCTTTACTGCACCCCCAACCCCATCTCTTCTCTTCATTTAGACGATAGATTTTATACGATATATTGGCACTTTCCTAGATCGCAACCAAGCCCCGCCCTCCGACTCTATAGAGGGATGAGAGAGTTGCTCCTCCCTCCTTCCTATCGCTCTCGCGTCTCCCCATACGCTAGATAGTGCGAAGCTCCTCCCCTTTCCATCTCCATCCCCCGCGCTCCTAACCCGTCGCGCCTAGAGAGCAGCCGGTCTAGACATTCTTTGCGCTCTTTCTTCAAAATAGGGATCGGTTCTCGCACCTATGCCCGATTGTTTGCCGATCTTTCGTCATGTTTGGAGTGCCTCCTACTCCTCCACGGACTACCTCGTGAACCATGAACAAGGGAAGGCCGACTCCACCCCTCCCCATTGTTGGAGGAGGGGGTAGAGTCTGGGATGTTCCTCACCTCTCTGATTCTTCTCTCCAACTCATCTATTTTCATCGTCAGAAGACTGCTATCGGTGAGGGGAGTAACAGCTTGAATCGAGCGAGTCACAGAAGCACGTAGCTGTTGAGCCAACCGGATTTTAATCTGAAAAAGAAAAAAATGAAAACATTGAAAGGAAAAAAGGAAACAAACATGCTCAGGTCCAGCGTACGAGAGTATAGCCTCGAGACGAGAAGGATGACCAAACTCGAGAAGTCTGTAAACACTGATTGACGATCAATCTTCTAACTCCTGCTCTTTTTAAGGCCCACATGGGCAAAATCACGCAAGCCTACTCCAGATTTCGAGAACTTTTGTTCACCATGTCTTCATCAGAGAAATAGTAGGAATGCACTTGTTTCTCTGGGCTTCAGTTTCCAACAAAAGTAAACATACATGTCCAAGCCGCAGGCGTGCGCAGTGCACTGCGCAACCATGTCATGGGTTTTTGACTTTTTCAAAATGTCTCCAATCGTTCCCAAACTTCACCTACGGTACCCTACTGTACCCTACTATAACATACCCCACCCAATGTTGGGGCTGTGTGCACCCATGTAGGGGAGGGGGGGTCATGGGTATATGACTTTTTACAAAATGTCTCTAAACACTCCCAAACTTCACCTACGGTACCCTACTGTAACATACAGTAATCTACCGTAAACCTGACTACGGCTCTCACGAACTGGCTTTTTTTCAAAATCGTTTTTAAAATTCGGTTCTTTGCTCCAATATGTATGGCTTGTCGAGCATTTTTCAAATTTTTATTTTTCAAATCAAAATCATGGCCGAGTGGCTAACGCAATTGCACTGAAAAACAAATATTGGGGGTTCGAGTCCCGACCTCACCAAACATCCTTGCCATGCTTCTGGAAGTATGAAAAATGATACCGTAACCCAAAATACAGTAACCAGCGAATTTACATTTTCCGAAATTAAATTTTTGTCATAATTTTGAGCAACTCAGCAAGCAAATTATTTATAACACTTTACATCCATAAATAATGGCTCAGTGGCTAACTCGGGTGATGACACGTTTTGGAAGCTATCATTTTGAAAACGTTTGATAAAAATGGTCATAACTTAGTTGCTTTTGGTCGGAGAGCTTCAGTTGTAATTTAAATGGAAAACGCATACTTTGCTTTACAAATAATAGAACAGGATCTACGAGTTCCGACGCCCCGGAAATTAGCTAGAATTTTCACCGTCCGAGCTGATCCATGTTCAGGACTGTTCGGACGTTAAAAAATCAAATTACTTTCCATTACTTCGGAGCTCTTAGCACTTGTCATATGATTTGTAGAGCAGAGTCTAATCTTTCGAATAAGCATAAGGATGAAGCTCACCAGCCAAAACTAAAATTTAAAAATTGTCGAAATCTGTAAATTTCCGGACATACTGTCGAGCTTTTTTTTCTCTCACTACAGATTCTTCTGATTGTTGGAGTGGTACTAGTGCGTAGTTGAATCACTTTTCGGGGATTCTCGGAGAATTGCCGTTTTCAAAAGATACATGACATTTTTCAAAAATCTACCTCCTTGATCCAGCGCATGATCATGGAATGATATCATCAACATAAGAAATGCTTCTCTCTGTCTCCTGATTTGAATAATGAAGTTGGGTTGGCTCTAGCATTTTTTTGAATCGAGTTATGGCCGCTTTCCGGATTCGAACTTGTTCAAAAATCTCAAAGGATCCGTTACGTTAGCTCAGAGTGTGTTCCTGTGTCCTATGTGTTTAATTATAAATTGATAATAAAATTGAGATCTTGTATGTATTCGATCAGACTCTGCTCTACAAATCATATGACAAGTGCTAAGAGCTCCGAAGTAATGGAAAGTAATTTGATTTTTTAACGTCCGAACAGTCCTGAACATGGATCAGCTCGGACGGAGAAAATTCTAGCTAATTTCCGCGGCGTCGGAACTCGTAGATCCTGTTATATTATTTGTAAAGCAAAGTATGCGTTTTCCATTCAAATTACAACTGAAGCTCTCCGACCAAAAGCAACTAAGTTATGACCATTTTTATCAAACGTTTTCAAAATGATTCACCTTTTGAGTCGTTCTTTCTGCTTCTTACTCACTCCCTTATTAGCAATCAATTCGTTGATGTGGGTAGCGAAGCCGTTGCGCAGCTACAATAGTCATTATTCGGAGAGAAAGGATCTACCGAAGCAAAAGTCTGAAGGAAATAATGATGAACGACGTATTGATTCGCGAATCTACATTTCATCTATACTACTATATAAATTGCAAACGTCTGTCTGTCTGTGTGTATGTTCGGTTTGGACGTCCTGCCAACAAACAATCAAAGCATAAGCGAACAAAGCTTATGTGAGGCGCGAAGCGCCGAACACCGCCAGTGATTTTTCCCCAGACGTAGTCGGGGGGAAACCGCTGGTTATAAATATTTCGAACTGACATCGACTTCATTCAGCAGGAGAGGGAAACCGTCTGATCGCCACTTCGGATTGTGGAAGTAGTACCAGATGTTAGCCCGATCCTCATCAGCCACAGAGTCGTAGTACACTTTAAATGATTTTTAAAAAAACTTTAAAACAAATTGTCATCATATCTTTTTTCAACTAGCAATGGCTCAGAACGAGATAGTAAAGAAGTGCATATAAACGATAAGAAAACATACCTTGGGCAGTCTCGATCGCTTCCATATTATCCAGCAGTTCATGAATAGTCTCCTTCGTTTCCGGTGTTGGTTCCTCTCCCGTTTTAGCTGAGAGAAACAAAATAACAAAATACGAACTCAATAAGAGAATAAGTATAGTAGCCTCGACCGACGCATACATAGATGCCCAGGAGAGTGCTGCCGCCTGCCCTCCCGCGTGGGAGCGCAAGCGGCGCCACTCACATTGGGCACCTATGGACGCAAACCAATGCTCAGAATAGGGAGAAAAACGTAGCGATAGCTTACAACCGTACCCTTGTTCGCTATCTCGCTGGATTCTTCAGTCAACCTTATCGCGAAATGACTGACCAATGATGTTCCACTCCAACTGATCTCTCGTCAATTCGATGTATTCTTCGTCGAGATCCTGGAATCAAATTTATCTGCCCGTTTTATTTTAAATTATAAAACAACAAAACAGATAAATATCGGTGGCATGACATTTCCGCAATTTGTTGGAGTCCAAGCATCATGGGATGAGTGTCATTGTGATCACATCATTCCAAATGTCGCCTACTCAAGAACACTCAGCACATGATGCTAGGGCTCCTACAGAATACATTATACCCCGCAGCGGAAATGTCATACCCCAAAAGATCAACGTACCCTCATTTTCAGATCGAATCCTTCGTGATTGAACTCGATTCGACGGCGCTCGATACTCCATCTACGGACCTTCAAAGAGAGATATCAGCATCTCCTTCATCCTACATTAAAGAGAGATATCAGCATTGTATTATCATTTTCTATCTTTCATCCTACACTGAGTTAAAGTTTTCGGATCCCTTCAAAATATAAATTGTACAGGCAGTAGTATGTATGATAGATTACGGAACAATCGAATTGGACTGCATTAGCCTTAACTTAACCGACAGCCTTATCCTTACCCGGTTGTTTCATACCTTAGTCTCCTCGTACTCAGCTTTGATCGCAGCTAGCTCTCGCTTGGCCTTCTCCTTAAAGAGTGATGTCATTGGTGAGCTAAAAAGGGAAAATGGTCCCGACCCATACAAATTTTTCGAAAAATAAGAGCCGGAACTCTTCAAAAATCGGTCTGCTAGGAATGGCAGATGCTTCCGGGCATGCTACAAATGGCCATCCAAAAGTCCCGACCCCTCCATATCGAACCCTAGACCCTTTCAAGCTCACTAGTGAGTGATGTTCACATACAAATGACCATTGTTGTGAACCCTGCTCACTCTATCCTAAACGTAATCATCCCAGAATTTAGCATGCTGCAAAGTAAAAACAATGAGACTGGATGGATTTTCAACTACGGGTCCCCCCTCAGGAGTGTGCAATAACAATGAGAGAGTGAGGTTGTACACACCTTATTCTTCTTCTTGATCTCATCGCCCTTCTCCAATCTCGCTGCTGCTTCACTTGATAGAACAGGAGCACATCTGAAAATAGAAAGAGTTTGTCATGTCATACTCAGATTTCGACGTTGCGTTTTGAAATACATGTAATAATAAATTTAATAAATACGAACTGGACAGGTTGTGTCTGGGGTGGCTTAGACGGTTGGAATTGAGGGATAGAGCAGAGTGCACCTGCGAATGGAAGGTGATGGGACGTTTAGGAACTCTCAATTTGTCACTTTTACGAACCCTTTCAACAGATCGGGAAGACGGGAAGACGTTTAGTACCCTTATTTGAATACCGATGGATAGCAATTCGACATAAGATAGTTTAAAAACGTCACCTGCATTCAAATAAGGGGTCTAAATCGTCTTCCCGATCTGAAGACAGGATTCGTAAAAGTCACAGTTTGAGAGTTCCTAAACCTCCCATCACCCAAAAGGAAGGCTTATTTCGAAGACGATAGATATTTTTTGTTGTTAAAAAACATTGGTATGCTAGCAGTAAGACCCTATAAATGCGTCACCACTTACCGGTTCTCACTTCAACCTTGTATTCACACGATGCCTCTTCGTCCAGTGCATAAATCATGGCGTCTTTGGCAGAATAGAGCGGCTCGCAGGTATACTGTAAGAGGAAGTCATTATTCATGTCAATGTTTATACGTCTGATTAGAGCCCATAGTGAACAAACCGGAACTTTTATTAACGTAAATGGTAGAATATATATATATATATATACTTACGTGAACTACGGTAGTTCTGGGCTTGCCCGTGATATCGCATACCGCACCCAAGTCGTATCTATGAGAAAGCAAATAAAGAAATCCGTGAGGATCAACGACAGACTCTTTGCTTAAGCCACATCTAGAAGCACAGGAAAGACTTGACAATAAATGGAAACACCCAAATGACACAGCTTAAAAACACTCACTTCTCTTCGAGATGCAGCATTTTCTCTCCCTCGCTGGCGGAAATTACTGTAGGCATGGCGTATTTCCCAGTGAATATTCCCAGCGAATTGGAGACGAAATCCGCATCGCCTTCTGCAAAGGACTAAGCAATATTGATAGAAATTCTTGAAAAAGAGAAGGGTGGATAGGGGAAAGGGAGGCAGAGACTCTGGTGAGCTTGGAAAGGTCTAGGTTTCCATTTCGGGGGAGCTCGGACGTTTGGTGGGCGATTTTGCGGCTAGTCCAGGCTAAGGAAGGGCTAACCGACAGATTTCGGGACAGCCGGGGCAATTCACCCTTTTGAGCTCACTACTGGGCAGAGTTCTCAGAAGGATGTATATTTCACTGAGCAAGATCATGCAACATCATCTAATAATGGGCGCACCTTTTCCGTGTGACTGCGTGACGCTCTTGCGTGGGCACAGTGTGTACGTCCACCAGCCACTTTTCTGAAAGTTAATACGTGAATAAACTTAAACGAATTGAAAATTTCCCAATGGAATTGCCTTTTCTCAATATTTATGAAATATTCAAGCTATCAAGCGTAACCATAACTCGATTACGAACCAGCTTGATGCACTTGACGAGGTTTTTCGTGATCTGATCGGCAGCAATCTGTGGATTGACACTCGATCCCGACGACAGGTCCTTCTCCGTTGGCTTAGGTCGCTGGATAAAGGAAATGTTCGGATACAAATACTCAAATAGAAGAAGGACCTATGAGAATTTAAGCATATGATCGAGTAAACAACATTTCACTCCATTTGTACCTTATTGCGAGTGAGAATGGTTATAATTCTAACGTGAGGGATGGCGTGGGAACAAAATTAGGGCAAGAACGCCAAAGTAAGACGTTATACAATGCTAGAAGTGACTTACCTCAGGAAGGGTGCATACAAACTTCTGGCCGTGTTTATTTGACACAGTGATCAACGTGTCGTTATCGTCAGGAATCAAAAATCAAAGATTGTTAGAAGAATAAAGCTGTTTTCGAAACATGGAGAAATTAGTAACCAACCTCATCGAAGACGCGTGGCTTCGCGTCAATATTGAACTCATACTGTGCATTATTCAACTCGTAGAAATCTAGCGAACCCGAGACGAGGAGTAATCGTAATAAGAGGAAAAGTAGTGAAAACCGGTCGAACATCCGAGTCATTCTGAAACGAGCTCTTAAAATGACATCGCGGGAGGTTGTACACGGATGAAACACATTATTCCTTGTAGCAATTTCGGCTGAGCACAGATACCAAGGAAACAAGCATGAATTGAATGAATTTGGAAACGTTACGAAAGGATTCTGTAAGGCAACGTCAGCTGAAGGTTCAAAGGAAACCTTCGCAGTTGGCCGCATTTAACTCCTTGAAAGCTACAGTGTTTTGGGAAAATGAGAAGAAGATAATCATGAACTGGTTTATTACTTTTTCCAACAAAAATATTTGAAGGCGTTGTTATTTTTCATCTAATATAAATCGCTACTCGTCAAATAGTAGAAATACCTGGTAAAACATCTCATAATAAAATAACATACCAAGTCCCTCGAGTTGAAACTATAGTAAAATATGATGAAAAAAACTATATATTTCACAGTGGGAAAAATAAAAATATTTACATCGAAAATGAGTAATATAAATATCATCCACGATGCAAATTATCCACAGTTGCACTTCTTTACTTTTTCAGTGCAGAAAACGATTCAGCGAATACCAACTGAAGAATGCAAGCCACTTGTTCGTACGTCACACGTTTGATCTTCTCATCTGAATGAATATTCATTCAATGACACTTTCAATATTCATCCGAAACCTGTACTATCTGCGTGGAGTGGCAAATGAGTCAGGACTACTCTGAAGTCTGCGTATCCTAGATCCAACTCAACGTGATCCTGGGATTCCATCGACAACTGAAATATGGCTGGCTATGCGACCCTCGTTGCGACCTCGCTACCTCCCTCACCCTCGCCTATTGCGAAATTTGGCGAGGGGGAGGGAGGTAACGGGCTCTCCACGAGGGTCGAATAGCCAACCCTAAGCTGAAATATCTACCGTCAGTCAACTTCAATGTCAGTCCACTTCAATTATATTAATCATCACGCAACCTTTCTCAGATGAGTCTTGATGCTCTCAGGAGGCGCGTTCTTGGCGAATAATTTTCGTCGGAAATGCTCGAGCAGCCTGAAAGAGTGTTATGTTAGACGCGGTTTAGGCTCGATTCGATCGCATTCCATCATGCCGAGAGAGAAATTGCGTTTCTTTCGCAGGTTTTCGAAAAGGCCGAAACCGATATTGCAATGCGTCTGGGCAGGGAAGAAAATGGAAATGAATACTCAGTGATTCTCGTTATGGTGGTAGATGAATTGTTATCTTCTATGTTCTATGTGTTCTATGTATAAAAACATTATTTAGAAATTGGGTCTTCGTTCCTTCTCTTGTGGTCGATTCCCTCTGGCGGTGGGAGATCGCACACGAGCGTCAGCTGATGCAGCACCGTCAGCATGTGCAGCACCGGGTCGGAGATGGGTCGGAGGACGGCGGATCTGCGAGAGAGAAACACACGAGGTGCGCGCAAAGGAATAGAGCACGAGGAAGGTCAGTGACCATTCGTTGGTCATTCTTTGGTCAAATTGCACACTTTTTTCAAATAAAAAAAATGACAAAGTTGAAAACGTGGGTCGTTTTCAAATGCGTTGCTGATATTGTATTTCCATTCCCAGCGTATGCAAATGATTTTAAAATATTTAAGAGTATGGGGCCTAGCCCTCACCAAATTGCACACTTTTTTTCAAATCGTGAAAATGACCAAACTGGAGATTTAGTATTTCTAAAAACTCTGATATACATAGTGAAAATCGTAACGATGATATTGAGATCCTGACGGTCACATTGAGTCTACCTTCGATCTGATTCCGCAAAGTCTATTATCCACGTTGAAAACACATACGTTGAAAAAAAATCTCACAATCAGATTCCTAGGATCAACGTTGCCTAATCAAAATTAAACGGACGAACCTCAGTGAAACTAGTCTCTGCGTCCGTTCTGCGGCAGAGGAGGAAGAAGCTCGTCGCCCGTTGGAGGTTTGCTCCACGGTCAGCGTCGGAGGCGGCTCAAGAGAGAGAGACATGTATTTCATGACGAGGTCTCATAATTTGACAAACTCTATCGCTTTGTTCGAATAGAGCTTGTAGAGAATAAAATGAGTCATTCCTATGCTAAAATGCTCCCCTCCAACCTGATCTGTTTTATTCAGATTGAGCATGCTTCCATTCCCCGTCAATCCTCCGATTCGCGGCAGACTATTTGATAGAGTAGTACGTGATCCAGCTGAGAGCGACTTCAGTTTACTGCCTGAAAAAATATTGGTATTATTATATCGGGTTGAGGAATAAGTAACGCTCGTTTTTCCAATTTCAGATTATGACCTCTCCCGTCTTTCTAAATTGTGCAATTATATTCCGGTTTTTGATGATCGATAAGGGCTTGGATACTCTCTTTAGCGCACACTATATCATATATCTCCGATCATTTAGGCGATCACAATGGCTGGCTCAATTCAAAGTTGTCGCACCTCACCCTGAGATTTTGACAGGTCAGCACTGAGGGAAGAAGAATTATTGAGCCACAATTAAGCTGTAGTAGTAAAGTATCATGGTTATACATTACACTGATGATATTCAGAGGAATATCCAAGTAAAGGCCTGTGTGAGATATGCGCCTAACGAGAGTGTAGGATTTTCAGTTACTGACCGAAAGAAGTTTTGCTAGCCGCGTTTTCTTAGCAATAGATCTAAAGACCTCAATTATGCTTGAATGTGGAGTACCTTTCATGTTGAAAATATGGACGAATTTTGCTAAGTGTGGAGCATTCTCTTTATGAGTTAAATTGCTCGTAAGTCCGATATAGAAAAACAAGCCTCGAAATCGACATTTATTGCTATTTCCTGTAAACCGTACTAATTGAATGTAAGGCCTTAGATGGTTAAATGGACGAGCAACTTTTGCACTATCATCCACCAAGTGGCCACAATTATAGAATGGCTGCTATGTCTTGGGTATGGTTTAATCCAAAGTCCTCAAAACACGCATTTCTTTTGATTCCGTCACAAAATAATATTTTTGGAAAACTCTTATTTTTCAAATAGGAGCATAAGTAGCACCAAATGTTTATAGTGATAATATAGCTCCATAGTGAGTGACTGGAGCGCACTAGTGTATAGGCCAGCACCTTCGATCCTCAAGGTAGACAAATAAGTTAAGTGAACTGCAATTTTTCACGAACGTTCCCCTTGAAACGTCTATAAAAATACAACAATGAATCGAGCACCATTCTCACTTCACCATGGAAGAGGTGTAGTATCGGGCTGCTCACCTGAGAATGTGTGAATTTACCGAACAGTTTCCACGTTAAATTACACAATTTCGAAAAAAATCTAAAATTTTCGAAAACTATCAGGTACATTGAAATCTAAATTTCTCTCCTACACAGGAAGCGTGATATTTCTAATAATAACGGCTATGATACTCGAGCATACCCTGAAAAAATGCTATAAAGTCAGCTCGTTTAGATTTGATTGGCGGGAGATATATGAGACCAAACACGATGCTCAAAAACGAGCGTTACTTATTCCTCAACCCAATATCAGATTGGAAAGAAAGTTCCGTTCTTTTTTCTGATCTCTCGTTCCTCATTCGCATTTGAAGAACTTCTGGTTTTGCATGTTTGTTGAGGGCACGGAGGTTCTTTTTAGGCATATCAGGGCATACCGATCAGTTAGAGGAACACAAGAAAAACATTTAAAAACATAAAAAAAGAACTAAACTTTCTTTCCCCACTCACCCAATCCCCTTCCTCTTTTCTTATCCGGTGTCATTTTTTCAATGGAATTGTTTATCGCCGGGAGCTTTACTCGTCTCGCTTCTTTCTTGTCTCTCTGTAACGTAAGTAGTGACTGACAGAGTTTAAAAAGATTAGTTATATTCATGACAGATCCGGGTTTTACCTCTCTCACTTCTCGTATACTTGCAGATAAAACTTCCGAATTTGCTGAAGAATTCAGTGAATCAGAGCTGCAAAAAAGCGTTTTGATTTCTCCCTCGATTCTTCAATTTTGTACAATTCTTTCAAATAATTGGATTACCGAACGAATGCGGCATTAGATGTATCCTTATCGGATGCTGTGAAACTGAGCATCGATGCAGAAGACGCGACTGAAGAAGCCATATCTTCCCTAAAAAAAATATTTTTGTGATGCAGTTTTGTTAGCTTGTATAATCGTAGAAGATATAAAAATCTAAAATGATTTAGCTCATACTTTCTTGCTGGTCTATCAAGACTTTCCCGACAAGAGCAGACTCGGAGTCGGAATGTTCCTTTACCTATCCTCCCTTCGCCCCCTCCCCCCCCCCCCCCCCCCGAAGGTACAATAATTCTGCACAATTATTGACCACCTCGTTCTCTTGTAGCTTGCGCGTATCTGATCATCAAGTGCCATCATCAACCTTTCTACCATGTACTCTCCAACCTGAATGGAGCAATTGGAACGAAATTATGTTGTACTTGAAAGACAAACACAATTCGAAAGTAGAACAGTGTTTTCGAAAATAGCGCTGAAAATATTAGAAATTACCTGTACGATATCTGGACGATTCTTATCGTTTGCGTCTAGGCACGCAGCAATTAATTCCCGAAGACGACTGGAATACGATATCAACCGCTATTTATGCACCATCGAGCATACGTAAAATGAGTCTCGAATAAGCGAGAGTGCATGTCGGCACTCCGGGAAGACCCATATCGGCAATGCGAGAAAAACAGCGTAATGTATGGTAAAAATCGATCATATAGAGTAGACCACGTCGGCAAGCTTGTTTGGGCATATCGGCAGAAAATACAAGGCGAGACCTCATTTGACGTATGCTTTCGAGTAGGGATGTGCAAACGATAACAACAAAAATATTTTTGCTATTTAAAAAAAAATCGTATTCTTCGATGTGATATATCGCCAAAATGACGGGAGAGAGAAACATCGCATTCGTGATTGTGTTTTATTTGCCGATTTCGTTTATCGTTTGCTCATCCCTCCTTTCGAGATATACTCGACATAACGCAAGGTCTCATGACAGTTCAATCTCAGCCCCATTCATGTTTTGATCATAATAGTGTTCAAAATATCTCAAAATAATGACCACATCTTAGGTTCTCATGGTGATGGGACGTTTAGGAACTCGCGATTAGGAACTCTCAATCGGTGACGTTTAGGAACCCTTTCAAAAGATCGGGGAGACGGTTTAGATCTCTAATTTGAATACAGGTGACGTTTTGAAACCCTATTATAGAGAAAGGCTATCCACCGGTGTTCAAATGAGGGGTGTAACTCATCTTCCCGATGTTTTGAAAGGGTTCCTAAATCCCTAAACCAATCCTAAACGCGAGTTCCTAGACGTCCCATCACCGTTCTCATATGAAGATCTCACTCCGAATAGGTGTCCAGAACCGGCTCATAAGTCCCCTCGACGATGAGCATCGTGAGCTTGAGCATGTTCTGCGAGTAGAAAGCAGGTCGGAGGTTGCACAACTGCAAACCCAACAGTGTCATTTTCTCTTGGAATTCTAAGTCATTCATCAAAAAAAGTAATCACTAATTTCGCAACATGTCTAGCTTTCCTAATTGGTATCTTTGTCGCTTTGTTGCGACATCGTATTCATGCGCCACCCAATCCACATATTTATATCGTTTTTCTCACTTTGAATGCATGACAAAATTATGATTAACTGAATTTGTCAATGTTTTGTGGACTCGAAACAAACGAAATTGCCTCGTAGATGCAGCAGCCAAACGACCAGATATCCGCTTTCTCGCCGTACGGTAGATTCTGCACGATCTCTGGACTGAACATATTATGGATCAATATGATACACATGGACATAATTTAATGGCCCGGATTAATATCATGGACAAAATATTCACATCATGATTTTTCATATGAAATATATGCAAGCGTCATAAGATTAATATCTTATCGACTTCTGAGGGAAAAACTGCAAGCAAGTTGAGAGATAATTTCTACTGACCATGAATAAACTATTGTTCCTGCAGCAGACTTGAGGTATTCAGCTCCTCTTTGCTTCGCCAATCCGAAATCAGCTGGAAACATATTCAAACATAGAAAAGTATGTACCCAGCTTTTCCTTTATAGACAAATGTTCCAGAAAATGGATTAATTAAACGCACTTATAACTACCCGATCGCCCTCGCTCAGCATAATGTTGTTCGGCTTGAGGTCGCGATGCACAATTCGCTTGTCCTTGTGCAGATATCGCAATGCGAGCACCAACTGAAACGTATTTCCCCCTAATATTAATTTCCTTTGAGAAATTTTACATAATTCAAATAGCTTGATCAAATAGGTTATCCTAGAACAAACTTGTACTATAATATTCCAGACTCGTGGCTCTGCGAAGCGTGCTTTCTTCTCTGAGGTGGAGTAAATGTGGTCTTTGAGTGACGCCCCTGCAACCCAAATTAGCATAATAACGCTATGTCGGCAAGGACTCATCACAAATCTGAGCGATTTTCATTTTCATTTGATTGAAGCGTTACAGTCCTCTTAAATCTACTACTAGTGTTGACTATTCGACCCTCGTTGCGACCCCGCTCCTCCCTCCTCGCCTAATTTCACAATAGGCGTGGGCGAGGGAGGTAGTGGGGTTGCAACAAGGGTCGAATAGCCAACCCTATCTACTACCATCAATCAGATCCATCACAATATACAGTCGCTGATTCTCAACGAAGATTCGACGATAACGCACGATGTTCGGGTGACGAAGCTGAAATGATAAATGTAAGAGATCAAAGATCAATAATTATCATCAACAATGCGATAAACCAATAAATGACTGAATCAAACAAGAATAATGTACAACATTTAAAATAAAATAACCTGTTGCTTTATTATTCGGACTTCGCTGATTATATCCCCAAAACTCTTATCAGGTGCGATTTCCTTCGATTCCATCATGTAAATCTTAAATAGTTAGAATTAAGGATCTTTGTTTATAATCCGACTCGAGATCCAGTATCTACATTCGGAATCAATACCGAATTCACCAAGAACACTGCCAGATTCCACTCATTCCCTGCCAGAACCTCACGTTGGTACTCCCACCTTCCGAGACTTTGTTTGCACTTCCCCCAACATCAGAGTTTTCGAACGTCGACTGGAGAGCCACCCCATTATCTCGCATACCGATCACATGTATTTTCAATCTCGTCGCGCCTCGGGCGTAGGTAAATTTTTATTATTGTAATTGTTTTGCTCCTATCTATTTTCATTTCTTGATCCACGGCGTTAATATGGGAGAACATGCGAAACAAGGAAACTTCTGAGAGTATGCGCAAGAAAAGTCTCATAGAATCTTGTTCAAGCACAAAGTCATCTGAATACCATGTGAAGCAGGGGTTTAAAAAAATTACGACCTCCTCTTTATGCACACTATCTCGTCTTCTCTAACTAGAGTCCGAAATACGGGTAATCGTCTCTTCATTTCACACACTCTCTAGACCGGTTGAGCGGCGAGAGAGTGTATGAAATGAAGAGACGATTACCCGTATTTCGAACTCTATCTCTAACCGGCGAGAGAGCAGGCGAAATGAGGAGGTCGTACAATTTTTGCACACTTCTGATGTGAAGTATCACAGCGACTAACCTCTTTGAGAGCGTAGAACTGCATGGGTGAAGCCTTCTTCCTCACGGTGTACACACATCCGAACGCCCCCGCCCCTAGTTGTTGCAGTATCTCGTACTCGCCGACCTCAATTATATATATATTTTCCAAATTGTTGCAATAAAGTTTTGAAAATATCGTTATCAATAGAAAATTAAAGTATACAAAATAGTTCGCTCTTAATAGAAAATGGAAGGAAATGTTCGATGTAGCAAACTCATGTACACATCATTGGAAGATGGCTAGAGTGCGCTATTCGGGCAATCGTCTCTTCATTTCACACACTCTCTCGACCGGTGGTGAGAGAGTGTGTGGAATGAAGAGACGATAACCCGAATAGCGGACTCTAAAGACGGTTCAATAATACCTCTCCTAGTGGTTCCTTTTCTTGATTGAGAGTATCCCATGCAGCCATCAGTTTCTGCGGCGAGTCTGACTCTTCCTTCTTAAATATTTTGTTTTATTTTTAAAACAGAAAATTAATGATTTATGTTGAACTTTTCTCTTTCTCAGGAAAATCAAGGTAGATCAAATATGAGGGCAAGGGTATTTTAAAATAATATTTAAGCTCGGTGCATGTGAAGCATTTTATTTATTTATTTAAAACAACTGACCATTTTGCGAATGACATCTTGCGCCAGTCCTCGATACTCGGCTAGATCTTGCACGTAGTGGCCTACGTCAATGAACTGTCCAAACATTTCAGGTTCGAACACCTGAGCTTTTGGCGTTTCTGATCCATCAATACAAATTTCGAACATCAACCGGTAAATTTACTAACTTTCTTGAAGAAGTGTCTGTTTCTCTCCATGGAGAATAGTAGTCGGAGAACTCGGAAACAAGAGCAGAGAAATGGTTCAAACTGTTGATTATCGAAGAGGTGAGCGTGTCTGATGGGAAATTATTCGTGGCCGTTAATTTTGATCTATAGACTTCCTTCATTTTACTATCCATGTTCCGCAAAATATATTATCCTTTAAAATACCAACCTGAGTGGTAGAAGCATATTTTGTCCGATTGTGTACAAGCCGTTGTTGCGAATTATCAGAACCTGAACGAATTTAACTCTTTCGTACAGCTGCCATATATATAAAATCGGTTGACTTATGCCAGCAAATAATAGTTCCGTACGCGCACCTATCGGTCAACGATCGATATTTCATGTCCATTTGCAGCTTATGAAAATGATTTTTTTTAAAATACAGTATCGACCATAAGTCTTGGCTCACTTTTCAATCTTTCGTAACTTTTGACCCACGATAAATTTCTGGCTCAAACTTGGATATGTAGTAGTACACCCATCGTGCGTAGGGAATATGTCATTGAGATATCAGGGAACTCCCTGATTGTTTCCTAGTGATGAGTCCATAAACACATGGTTTTTCTTGGCGGATTTTGAGCTCTTTAAAAAATTTTCTCAGCCTTCTTGCTCGGTGGGATAATAGAAGGCCTCAATACCTTTTCGATAAAAATATGTACTCATGGGTGGATGACGTACAGTGGCTTTAGGCTGTCTCAAAGTAGGGTCCCGAAAAAATGGATTTTCGTCCATCGACATGCTAGAGAGTCGTTCAAAAGCTCAAAATTATCCTTACCGCAATTCCTGATGATCCCCAAAGTTTGATAACGATAGCTCTTAATTTGTCCTCAGGACACTAATTTTTCATTTTTTTCATTATCATTTTTCATTATTTTTTATCAATATTTTAGATGATCAAAGTTCCAATGGCGATTTTTGTTCAAATGTCGTTCCTGGACAGGTTAGTTGCAAATCCATGGAATATAAGATTCGCAACTTTTTCGAGCATTTGGATAACTTTCCCGCCCGCGGCAATCGAAAACTGTACATCATCCTCCCATTAGTACATATTTTTATCGAAAAGGTATTGAGGCCTTCTATTATCACACCGAGTAAGAAGGTTGAGAAAAAAATTTATAGAGCTTAAAATCCGACAAGAAAAACTATGTGTTGATTGACTCATCACTAGGAAACAATCAGGGAGTTCCCTGATATCTCAATGGCATATTCCTAACACACGATGGGTGTACTACTACATACCCAAGTTTGAGCCAGAAATTTATCGTGAGTCAAAAGTTATGAAAGATTGAAAAAGTGAGCCAAGACTTATGGTCGATACTGTAGTTAAGCCTATGGGGCCTAGCCTTCACCAAATTGCACACTTTTTTCAAATCTTTTTTTCGATTTAATATTTTTTTTGTTGTTCATGTGTAAATAATATCACATGCCTCGTTCGAGTCGGTTTGGCACAGCTGCGCCAACAGAGCGCAGAGACCTGCAAGTATCTAGTAGAGTGCGCAATTCGGGTGGTAATCGTCTCTTCATTTCGCACACTCTCTCGTCACTCTGATCGGTGAAAGATTGTGTGAAATGAAGAGACGATTATCCGAATTGCGCACTCTATTATCTACATAGTATCCCCTAACGCGTTTTGTCTCTCTATTGGAGAAGACTCTGCATCCTTAACAACTCACGAAAATACCACTTCCTATTTTGAAAAGAGTAGTTGGCACCGATACCGGCACCTGTCTCTTATTTCTTCCTCTGACTTTTCTGTTCTCTTTTTCTCATTCTTGTAATGTGTGTGCCCGGGACGCAGATATAACTTATATAATATAAGCTGAAAACTAGTGAAAACGTCTTACCGGTGAGCATGGATATCCAGTCGGTGACTGCTCGCTGCGGTGGATGCTGCAGCGACAGCTCCGACAACACCACGGCGATCGCGCCGCGTTGCCCAATCTGAATATTGGATATGGGAATGGGATTACGCAAGTTCACTATCGTCTAGATATCAAGTGATAGCATTTAACGAGGAGACATATAAATCATGATTACTCTCATCCAAGAGAGAACATAGTTCTACGAATGCTGAATAGTCCGACCATTCGATTTCTCACATAATTGGGATGTTATCTAGTCGAACACGAAAAATGTTTCGGCTACGGATTACGATTTGATTATACCATTCTGAATAAGCTGACCTGTAGCCGATAGCTCGCCAAGCAAATCATCCGAAAATGACTAGGGCATGGCTCGATGTTTCCCGATCATAATAACGCTATACCGGTCAGGATAACTCACCTCAATTGAGCATTCAACGTCATCGGCGAGTTGCGCGAGTGTCCATGCGACATGCCATTGCAAACGGGAGTTACGGACGGAGAGAAGACTGCAAGCAATGATTTCATTGTCTAAAGGCTTATTTCGAAAGTTGATTCGAATTAATTCAGAACTTATGTGCATACAGGAGTGATACGATAGTTCCTGGTCTGAGTTTTTAAAATGTATTTTCTCCATTGCTAGGACATGCTCTGATCTTCGGTTTTGATTCATGCACTATTGAAAACCTTGAATTTTCCTTCGAAAAATCGCGAAATTTAAATTGTTTTATTGGTTGGACAGGTACGTTAAGCGTTGTTCTCACCTCACAAGAAGCGGGATTCCATCGTAGATCTTGATCTGCTCTCTTGCATTCATCTCACATGCGAGAATGCGCAACAAGGAGACGCACAACCTACAATTAGGAGATCGTTAAGCATTTCTGACTCGGCATTAAAATTTATTAGATTCAGATTTCTCTGGGTGCTTTCTTAAAAGACGTTTCATGAGATTTTGCACCTTTTCGACAAGCCCTGCCAATATGTTGTGAGTGAAGTCCCCGTACCTAGAGCTGATAGTTTGGCCCAATTTGAGAGCCATAGATCAAAGTTTTGATATTCCAAACATATACGTATCGGAATTTCGGGATCGGATATTATCAAAGTATGCGCTCGATTGACTGCTGGTACTACAGTATACTTCGATATCCTACGTGGATTACAAAATTACTGTAGTTTGGACTGATTGACTTTTTTTGGAATGAATTAAAAACGCTCACTTCTGGGTGAGTAGATCACTCTCGGCTGCCATCTGCAGACAAATGTCAATGGCGGTTGACTGACACAGATCGAGTCGACACGACTCCACCCAATCAGAGAGACGACCCAGCACCTGGCAACAACAATCAAATATTTATCGTCCCTTCTTACAATTTAACCTAGCTCACATGATTTGTAGGCGTTATTCCGGTCCGTTACAGTTTCGGAAAAATATCACGTTATTTCATTATTAAAACTTTCAAATATTGATTATCCACTGATTCCGGAATGATTATGTGTAAAATTCTCATGATGAGAAATCTCAGACCAATAAAGGCTAAATGATTCTCTGCTTGTTCGGGATATGTTCGCTTTTTAAAAATTAAAAATCGGTGTTACTTCTAGCACAGCTTGAAGCATGATCATCTCTCGACATTGGAGAAGAGGGATGAGTGCCTGCAAGTAAATTTAAATATATTATAACCAGCGGCATCCCCCGACTACGTCGGAGAATACCGCTGGCGGTGCTCACCGCTTTGCGGTGAGCCGTATTTCGCAATCGAAAATAAAGAAGTTCTGAATTCGATTCTGAATCGACATGTGGAGTCCGTTTTTCGATCTGAGCCTTCTGAATCCCGGTACGACACGACGTCAAAATGGCAAAAATCTGTTTCTGCGACAAAAACTGATCCGGGAAGAGCAAAATTGGACGAATTTTCTCGTACCCGACCAGAATTTAATTCTCTACAAAATGAAACTTTGTGCGAGGCTCTATCATTCTTCGTTTTCGAGAAAAAGTCGATTGTTGACATTGTGAAACAAGTGAGGAAGCCCTACTGTAGAAGAAAGAGCATGTTCTGCTGATCATTGTGGTATATGGGGTTAAGCATTTGACTCCTGCTATAGTGATTTTACACAGCATTTTGAGCGACCAACTCGCGTTTTTTGAGGTTTTTCAAGTATAACTTTTTTATTTCGTATTTTCATGATCTCGCACATATAAATTCGGTTTCTACGTGCGAAAATACGCCAGAAAGTCCTATCGTTTCGTAATTCTGAAAATATGACTTTTTCACCCCAATCTGATTTTCCGAGCCCCATTTTTGGGTCAAAAAGTCGTATTCTTAAATATACATGTCTATAGGAGTTTCTGGTGTATTTTCGCATGTAGAAACCGAATTTCTATGTGCGAGATCATGCGAAGACGACATAAAAAAGTTATACTCGAAAAACCTCAAAATACGCGAGTTGGCCGCACAAAATGCTTGTAAAACCACTATAGCAGGAGTCAAATGCTTAACCCCATATACCAAAATGATCAGCAGAACATGAGCTTTCTACTACATTAGGGCTTCCTCACTTGTTTCACAATGTCAACAATCAACTTTTTCTCGAAAACGAAGAATGATAGAGCCTGGCCCAAAGTTTCATTTTGTAGAGAATTAAATTCTGTTCGGGTACGCGGAAATTCGGCCAATTTTGCTCTTCCCGGATCAGTTTTTATCGCAGAAACATATTTTTGCCATTTTGACTTCGTGTCGAACCGGGATTCAGAAGGCTCAGATCAAAAAATGGACTCCACAGGTCGATTCAGAATCGAAAGTTACCCCTAGGGCCTTTTTGGGCACTTGTTGATCCTACCGCAAACGGCCTCATATTAATCAATACAACAATTCAGTTTGCACTAACAGGACCCATACATTCTACATAGCTGCTGAACCCATTCACTTTTACTGATATGGAAATGTTTTAGATTGTAATTTATACTTTTAATCATTCTTGATGTTCAAGTACCTTGTGAGTTCGCGCTTCAACGAAAAGAGCTGCGTGTTTTCCA
This sequence comes from Pristionchus entomophagus, assembly GCA_036245825.1. Lineage (NCBI taxonomy): Eukaryota > Metazoa > Nematoda > Chromadorea > Rhabditida > Neodiplogasteridae > Pristionchus > Pristionchus entomophagus. The sequence goes on from BTSX01000003.1 coordinate 37,300,548, forward strand.
GAATGCACCAATCGATGGATCACGTCTGAAAATAGTATTAGAAAGGCTCAAGAAGGCATCGTCGAGTAGTTATAATAAACAAGCAGTATTGTTCTCAAAAGGTTATACAAGTATCATATATCTGATCTCTTTGGTAAATGCTAGGGATGTCTATTAGGAAAACGGAAAACTCATTTTTCATTCTGTTTTTCTAATTGATCATATTAGACCGAATGAATGAGATTGAAATTTGACTCGAAATCGCGGAAAAAAATCCGAATTGACTCTAAAGAAGGAGAAAACGGACTAATCGCAAGCGTAGTTGTCTGTGAGAGAAGCTGATCGCTCGAATTTCCCAGAAATTGTTTCGTGATAGTGTCGATAAACTGAAAACAAAGCACTGACTAGTAAATTTAATTATCATTGAAAAAAAAGATTAATAGTAGTCTCACTTTTTTGAAGACTCCATGCTTTTGATGTTCGTGAAAAATATCGGCCAGGCTCTGAACGTTTTTCTTTGAAAACAAATCGTGATAATAAATTATTGGTGCCGTCTGTTTAAACAAATTATCTCACTCTTTCCTTCAGTAGATGCTTCGTAAGTTTCAGTAATCCGTTTGTCCATCTATGGGACGGTCGTGAAACAACCCAGATCCTGCAACAGAGGCGCATTTTAACATAAAGATCCCATGCCGAGGAAAGAAAATAGGTTTGGCATGGATCAAATGTGAGGTTCAGTCCAAATTTTGGAATGACTTTTCATTTGGCATGTACTGGAACATCCGGCCGCGGTTTCTAGGAAGTGTCTTTGTCTACACCCACCTATTCTACTATGCAGTTTCCACTGCCTTTACGTTCTCGAACCTTGTTATATTATAATAATTCTCCACTATAAAGGTAAAGGTAAAATAATCCCGTTAATCAAGGCACACAAGTCATGCGGGATTACACTGCTAGGCCAGTGTCTATTATGGGCCACTTCAGTCCGGAGAGCCCAACCTCTTCTTCGGACCTATTTACTTGCGTGATCTTGATACGTAACTACCAATTTTCCGTCCCCAATGGGTAGGCCCTTGGCTTAGGCGGAGGCGGTGTCAATGCCGGTAATAGAATCCTCTCTCCACTATAGCAGCATACAAATTAGAATCTCACTCATTGCATAGTCGATTCGATGTGATCAGCGTAATCAGTTTGGATGCGATTGGCCCATCTCCGATTTCGTCTTGCGAGAGCTCGCTGGAAATATATATGTTTTTTTTATTTGAGTTTCCCTTTCAAAGGCTTATTCTAATGGTTCGCCACTTCAGGCAAATGCCTGAAGAAATAGCGTGTTAGAATAAGAGTCAGGCCAAATTGCACCCTGCTGTTCCTGTCGGAATGGCCAAGAGCGAGTTCTTTTGGCTTTTTAATGACCAAAAGAGGAAAAGACCTGACATGAACTTCTCCAACGCCTCTATCTCCCTCAAGATAGCCGTAGGTCCTGGCTGCTCGCTGCTGAGTGAATGCAGCAACTGCGAAGCTGCAGCCACCGGCGCATTCATTCGAGTGCAGGCTGCAGGTTCTTTATAATAATGAGTGATTTTTGGCTGGCACGAAAACACGAATGGTTAAGTAATATTTATGAATAAAGAGATATTTGAGAAAGGATAAAATACCGCTTTACAAGAATGAACCAAATATTGATGTTGGGAGGGATATTATGAAAACAAAAGAAAGGATATGCGTGACAGATGGAGAGAAATCATCGAAACGCTCGAGGGAACATAAATTGCTGGTCGCTCATTCCTTCTCTCACTACTTTCTTTCTCTATCTCTCTCAGTTTCTCACTCACTCTCTCACGACCTCAAAGAGAGAAGAAGACGACAGATTGCTATGGTTACTTCTTTCTTTCCTTCTTTCGCTTTCTCTCTCAACGTGGACGAGAGAAGAGTGGGAATGTGAGAGAAATTGAGGATAACCCATGCGAGATTCGGCATACAATTCGGCTATGTTTGCCATTATGGCCTTTTCCTACTTTTTGTCGTTGATTCCAAAAGTGTAGACGGAAATAAGAACCAAGAGAAAATTTGGTTATAGCGGTGAGATATAATGCGTTTGTGGAATGGGCTTGACCACAAATCGAAAAGGATGAACAACGTAATGCCTGTATTCCCGTGATTGTGTACTTCTCTGGCTTGTGCGGCAGAAATATGGAGACACATCATGTACAGCCCTGCAGAGTCTCCGTCACAACAAGTGGGACGCTGAGGGTTGCGGAGGGTCACTCCAGGTCACCCCGACTTTGAAGCGGCCTGTTGCTCTTTTCAGGTGCGATTCAGACTGACTTGTTTAGGCTATGTACAGTCCGGTCAGATCCCAATGTGAAAACTGGACTCCCCGGGCATCCCCGGGCGTCCCCCCGTGTCTCCTGGCTTTATCACGGGGAAGTGTTAAAACACATTCAATTTGTGAAGTTCGGATTCCTCGTGCAAAAATGCTCCAGAATCACTTATAGTTAGATTATTTTGAAATAAATAATTTTCAACTTTTTCATGACATTTTCATTTTGTGGTCAAAAAGTCGAAATCTCAGAACTATCTGAATATAGTTGATTCAGACTCATTTTCATTCGTAGAAGTCGATTTTTTAGACCAGAGCTCACCAAAATGTGAAATTAAAAAGTTACGCTCGAATTATTTTTATTTTATATTTTGTTGGGTCACTATTCGCCCCGTTTCCTGCAAAACAACAGAGACCGCGTTCTAAAATATGTACACATGAATCGATAGCTCAGTATCGCCTCTACCCGACTTTCAAAAATTCAATTTGGTTTATTGCTCCCTCGAGGCGTGATAAGGACAGGGGACACGGGGGGACGCCCGGGGATGCCCGGGGAGTCCAGTTTTCACATTGGGACCTGACCGGACTGTATATCTCGTGAGGGCCAAGGGATCTGTGAAAGCAGATTTCCGAAATTCGCAGTTTGAGCTACTTTCTGAGACATCATCGTACAGCCCTCCTCTTCTCCCCTCCCCTCATTTTCATAAATGACAGCTCCCCGCCAGATGAGAGTGAGGAATGGACGAAGGAAATGGAGGGGAGGATAGAAGAGCTAACTGATGAAGTTACGAAGTCGGGGCGACCTGGGGTGACCCTCCGCAACCCTCCGCGTCTCTCTTGTTGGGGCGGAGACTCTGCAACTGTAATTGAAAACATTGGCGACAATGCTCAACAAGATAGTCGAGGGCAGCGATTTACAAATGGAGGAAAGTGGTTTATTAATCAGATATCGACATATAACATTCGAACGTTGTTGAACGGCATTTGATCGAGGATGATAATTTGACAAATATGCAGATACGAATTCGATAAATATTTTAATGTTGTAATTGGAATGAAATCAGCGGAGATCAGTAAGACAAGCATTATAATTACAAATTTGGTTCTTCACCGGTCGATTCTTCAGTGGGGTAATCTGAAATGTAAAATAAGCATAATTGTGTAAATGAAAACTGCAACATAAGAGAGGAATCGCGAGAGATTCGAGAGCCCTGCGGACGTAGGAAATAGTTTCTCCAATCCCGTTAAAAAGTACAACTTAAGTACTTTAAATGACGCTCTTTCAAAATGCGTTTGCCGAATCTTTAAATCAGATCTCATCTTTGAGTATTGGTAGGTCAAAGTGGGGACACTATGAAAATTACGAGCAAAATTGCCTCAGGAAAACGACCATAACTCTCTTTACAATTATACTGCAAACAATTCCAAACATATTTCGAATGAGGAGGCATAGGGTAACATTTTATATGTTGATGATGTCATTCCTCGTCTCGTGCGGGGCAGTCGGTTTTGCAAAACAGTAGTGTAACTTTCCTAATCGGAATTACCGCAACAATCCCCGCTGAATGATTTGAGAAAAAAACTAGTACCAAACACTACCTCTTAAATCAGAAAGATCGGAGGTTAGGAAAAAAATAATGCGGGACTTTTGTCCGAAAAACCTGCGATTTTTTGCAGGTTTTCGAGGTTTATCAAGCATAACTATTTTCATTCATGTTTTCATGAGCTCTCATATCGAAATTCGGGATTAGCATGGAAAAATACATCAGAAATTCCTATAGTCATATTTTTTCGAGAGAAAATTTTTTTTCGATTTCAACCACTTGGTCGGAATTTGGTCTAAAAGTTTTTGACTCAGAATCATGTCGCTATAGGAATTTCTGGCGTATTTTTGAGCGTAGAAAACGAATTTGTTAACTAGAGCTCATGAAACCTTGAGATAAAAAAAGTTATGCTCCAATAAAAATCCTTAAAATTTTTTCTTATGGATTTTGGTCATAACTTTTTTATCTCGAGGTTTCATGAGCTCTAGTTCGCAAATTCGTTTTCTACACTCAAATATACGCCAGAAATTCCTATAGCGACATGATTCTGAGACAAAAACTTTTAGACCAAATTCCGACCAAAGGGAGGACCACATGGTGAAAAAGTGGTTGAAATCGAAAAAAAAATTTATCTCGAAAAAATATGACTATAGGAATTTCTGATGTATTTTTCCATGCTAATCCCGAATTTCGATATGAGAGCTCATGAAAACATGAATGAAAATAGTTATGCTTGATAAACCTCGAAAACCTGCAAAAATCGCAGGTTTTTCGGACAAAAGTCCCGCATTATTTTTTTCCTAACCTCCGATCTTTCTGATTTAAGAGGTGGTGATCTTTCTGATTTAAAAGCGAGTTATGCTCGTTTTCCTAAGGCTCAGGCTTAGGCTCCTAAGGAAAACGAGCATACTAAGGTAATTTTGCTCGTAATTTTCATAGTGTCCTCATTTTGACCTACCAATACTCAAAGATGAGACCTGATATCAAAAATCGGTAAACGCAGTTTGAAAGAGCGTCATTCAAAGTACTTGCGTTTTACTTTTTAGCGGGATTAGAAAAACTATTTCCTACGTCCGCGTATACCCCAAAACTCTCGAATCTCTCGCGATTCCTCTCATAAGGAGCTGAAGCCATGTAATTAATCTACTCACTACTACAATTTGTTTCGATTATTCTTCTTTTCTCATCCATCGATTGATATAGTGTAGAGATTGGACGGACTCGCGACGTCTACTGTTACAACTGAGGATTATGATTAGGTCACTAGTAGTGATGACAAAACGGACTCGGCAAGCCGGCTTCGCCGTTGAAAAAGCCGGGTTGAAGCCGGCTCAACAAACCGTTTTGTCATCACTAGTCACTAGTCAGCGTTAGGAATTCGGAGCGAATTTTTAGAGAAAAGAAAACAATGAACGTTAGCGTTGTTGAACGAATTAGTCGACGCTCAAGAATGCAAAACCGACCATGAGGTGGTAGAGTTGCGGCATCGGGTAGAAATTCAACATACGGTGACTTCATGGACCCGAGTTCGTCTAAATATCAATCGATAGAACTTCATCAACAGACAGAAAAACTTGAGACTGCCCTCGAAAAGGAGTGTAAACTAGTGTTTTTATCCCGAGTTACTCGGCACTCGCGAGTGAGAAAAACAAATCCACTCGCGAGTGTTTTTGTTGTTTTCACTCGTGAGTGTTTACGATTTCGAGTGAGACGAAAAACAACTCGGCGAGTGGCGAGTGCTCGCCGAGTGACACTCGATCATAACAACACTAGTGTAAACTGACCCGCCAGACATGCGAATGTCGGTCGGTGGTTAGGATTCGCGGACCAACACATGATCATGATGTTGTAGATATCGTCCGAGCAGGAGATTGGCTTTTCTAGGCGTTGCCCCTGGAGTTCAAAGATTAGGTTTATGATATTAGAGTGCGCAATTCGGGTAATCGTCTCTTCATATAACACACTCTCTCACCGGTTAGAGTGACGAGAAAGTGTGTAAAATGAAGAGACGATTACCCTAATTGCGCATTCTATATGATATCACGCCTGTCACGAGATATTTGACCTCAACATGGGGATGGCACAAAATTCATGAAATGAGTTATCAATGGTTTTGGGCATCTTTACGCAAGTCCTACCAGCCCCTAACATCTCATTGTGCTGAGATCATTCGGAAGCTCCCTACACCGGGTCGGCCATCGGGAGCTTCACTTTTACCCTCGATTATCTCGGTTCAGGTGCATTTTGACGAGAAAATGTCCCCAAACCCCGTCTCATTTTTCGAGCTCTATCGATGTATGCAAACCACATCTCTCAAAAGTGCTTCTGAACATAGCTGCATTCCAAGCATCATAATTTCAAAAATTTAGGAAATGGGGGCGCTATCTCATTGATATGTTGTGCGTCTACATGAGATCTATCGAATGAGTAGCTTACGCTCAAAATACAGGGGAGTCTGTGTGCGTTTGCCCTCTGAACGTATTTGAGACGATTTGAAGTCATTTCATTCCACCACCGCACAGCGTATTTCAGAGCGCGCGCAATGAATGACTCTCATTTTGAGTTAGCAAGAGTGAAACATACATGAATAGACGATTCATTCTCGCCTTTTCGCCCATTGTGATTATGATTTGTATTCGATTATGTTTCACTCTGATTCTCGCCTGCATTCACCCGATCACATTGGCAGTTATCGTTTATAATTATTGAATTAGGGTGATGTGATTAACTCAGATAAAGATTTCGTCTTTCTTCTGCATAATACACTGTCTAATGAGATCTTCCTCGTCCATTTTGCCTTCATCCTCTATAAAAAATCATAGTCACAATGGGCGAAAAGGCGAGAGTGAATCGTCTATTCATGTATGTTTCACTCTTGCTAACTCAAAATGAGAGTCATTCATTGCGCGCGCTCTGAAATACGCTGTGCGGTGGTGGAATGAAATGACTTCAAATCGTCTCAAATACGTTCAGAGGGCAAACGCACACAGACTCCCCTGTATTTTGAGCGTAAGCTACTCATTCGATAGATCTCATGTAGACGCACAACATATCAATGAGATAGCGCCCCCATTTCCTAAATTTTTGAAATTATGATGCTTGGAATGCAGCTATGTTCAGAAGCACTTTTGAGAGATGTGGTTTGCATACATCGATAGAGCTCGAAAAATGAGACGGGGTCACTCACGTGACATTTTCTCGTCAAAATGCACCTGAACCCAGATAATCGCGAGTAAAAGTGAAGCTCCCGATGACCGACCCGGTGTAGGGAGCTTCCGAATGATCTCAGCACAATGAGATGTTAGGGGCTGGTAGGACTTGCCTAAAGATGTCCAAAACCAGTGATAACTCATTTCATGAATTTTGCGTCATCCCCAAAAAACTCGGTTTCAGCTCGAATAGCTCGTGACAGGCGTGATATGCTTGCTATTTTCCTCCAGTCGCTGATCGACATGATTTTTGTTTTTATTTTCTGACCGTCATCAGAGTGGGGAAGCTTCGAAAGTTGATTTCGAGGCATTTAGCAAGGCTTGACAACTCAAACTATTTTTTAGAGAACTTTACGGCGTACCCCTAGAGAGCGTAGCTCGGCTAAATCATCTTCTAAAAGATGACCGAAAGAGCCAATTGACGAAGATATAACCTGTGTTAAGTGCGGCAGTAAATCGGAATCGGACACGGTAGGATAGGGAAAACCTCCGAGCGTACAGATCTCCCAGAGCACAACACCGAAAGCCTAAATGGAGAAAATTATTTTTGTATTTGTCAAGAAATGCCATGTTGACTCACCCATACATCGCTCTTCGTCGAGTATACATTGTCACGGATCGCTTCGATACTCAGCCATCTAGAAAAGGATTTATACTAGTGTTCTCTTGTTGGAAAATATTCCTTTTTCCAATAGCGTTTAACAAAGGGATTAGGCCGATCTGTTCGCGAGAGAGTGGGGCGAATGAAGATACTATTGGAAATCCAATAAGCAAATGAACCGTTATTGGAAAATCTTTTCCAATAAGAGAACTCTACTTTATTCACATTCGCCGTGTTTAGGGATGGATTCATGAGTATTGCTCCTCTTTTTTTCTGCGCCGATCTTACGAGAAGGATCGCAGAATGAGGCAAGCATTATGAGCAGCAAAGTTCCATGTTTTACGTCAAGATTGATGGTGAATGTGATGCTGACCAGGGCTGTGCAAAACATTTCCCGCACTCCTCATCTCTCATGCTCATCCGTCTCTGACCGGCGAGAGAGCATGCACAATGAGGGGAGTGCGGGAAATGATTTGCACATCGCTAATGCTGACCTCAGCGGAATGACGCTCTTGCTCAGTTTGATGTAGACGCCGGGTCTGCTCATTCCGAAGTCGCTGATTTTCAGCTGTTTCTGTTCGCCCACAAGGATGTTTCTCGCGGCGAGATCGCGATGAGTGATGTTGAGCGACTCGAGATGAGCCTGACAGTTTACCAAAAGGGTTAATTGACTGAGAGAGGAAATAATTCTTTGGACAATCTTGTCTGTTACGATCGTGTGAGTAAACTTGTTTGCTGCTTACCATTCCTGTTGCGACTTGACTGGCGAAACTTTGCAGCTCGCACGGGTCTAGAAGGTACTGCAGCTCCACCGGCGGCATTCCACCTGACACACAATTCATTGTGTTATTCGTAAATTGTTTCATTCGTACCGAAATCTTCCATCATTGAAGTGGTCATGGATGAAGATATCGTCGGTGCGTGTTCCATACACAGTGATGATTTGAGAGAGTTCACAGCCAGCGAAAGCTTAATTATTTTATAAGCAATTATTTGATAATTGCCTTGGAAATCGGCCATATTTTTTCAACAATCTAACAACTGCTCTAAAATTACGAGCGCTTTGTTAGAACTCGTGACTCTCTCTCTAGGCTGAACGATTTGACATGTGGCGGCTGTTTGTTGAACATATCTTGGCGAGAGACTTTCCCATGCTCGTCAAAGTAATGCTTCTCCGAGATGAAAACAACGGAGAGATTCTTCAAAATGGAAAAACTTCCTAGTAGCATTACAAAACCCTTTGTTATTACTGACTAGGGTTCCCGAAACGAGTCATTCCTGCCCATTTGAGCACGAAAAGCGGTACCAATTAGGCCTGACCCTCTTATTTTCGCACTTCATTCTGGTCCAGGCGCACGGGCCGCCTAGCCCAAATCGGTAACCCTATTACTGACCTGTCTCCTCAGGCTTTGCAAGTAGTGCTTGAGATCACCGAAGGGCACGAATTCCATCACCATACAAGCCGGATCTGCCTCGAGGCAATAGCCATACATAGTGACGATGTTGGGATGACGTCCAACCTGAATTACAACAAAAATAATGCATTATTCACTTGTGTTGCCAAACGGCCTGAAATACGGCGCCGTAATTCCCTCCCCCTAGCCAAATTTGGCAATACACGAGGGGGAGGGAGTGACGGCGCCGTAATTTAAGCCGTTTGGCCAATCCTATTATTCACGTCTCGATCTGCAGCAATTTATTGATTTTATGAGAGATGAATACAAGCAGTCCTCGAATCTTGACACGTACTAGTGATGACAAAACGGCATTCCATGCCGGCTTCAAAACGGCATTTATCAGCATGCCGGCATCAACCCTAGTCGAAGCCGGCATGCCGAGCTCGTGTTGTCATCTTTAACACGTACCTTCTTCATCATATCGATCTCCCTGTTGAACTCGCGTCGCTCCTCATCGGCTGCATTCATCTTGAGTTGCTTGATGGCCACTCTGACGGGCATTCCTTTCGGCCCGTTCACCGTGCCCTTGCACACCATCCCGAAGGCGCCCTCGCCTGTAAATCGTTCGTTGGTGATGCCGGATCACGACATTTTACCGCCAAAAGGAATTCAAAAACATTCGCGACAAGACCACGCCTTCTGACGGCCACGGATCCCGTTACAAGGCAAATTTTTGGCTGGCAAATTACCAATTATTAAGTTTTAATGAGGAATACAGTATTGTTGGCCAAATGTCCTGAATTAAAGCGCCGTAATCCCCCCCTAGCCAAATTTCGCAATACGCGAAGGGGGGGGGGGGGAATTACGTCGCCGTAATTTAGGTCGTTTGGCCACCCTAGAATACAGACAACAACCAACCGATGACTCTGCCCACTGATATCTCCTCTCTGGCGATCGTCCAATCCTCCTCCGACAACGGCGTGCGGAACTCGATCGGTCGACGGTAGAGAATGTTAGACTCGAGGATCGAATGACTGAAATGGCCAGCCTCTGAACCCCAGACGAAGAAAGATCTGTTAATTCCTTGAGATCACAGAATACTAAAGAATATTAGATTGACGTTGAAAATCAGAAGTTCGGCATAGGATCTGATTAGTTTTGGTGCTTCAGGGACACATTTGGATTCTCTGATTTAAATATAGAAATCGATTCTTGAATTGCATGAAAACGAGACATACCGAGAGTGAGCCAGAGCAATCGATTGAAACCGGAGTTTGCTGCGAGAAGATACCAATCTTAAATTTGTCTGTTTATAATTTAATACTATAAAAAAAAACTTTTTAGCAATGTTCATCTTTCGATCAGCCCCATGGTCTCACTGGTGAGGCACGGCATTCTGCTGGCAATACGCGAAATGAGCTTTCGTGGTGAGAACGATCGCGCACACTCTTGCATTTGTATGCTCTCTCGCCATTCCCCTGACCGCTCTCTCGTCTCTCGCTCACCCCAAGTAAAACGCCGTGGTGAGGCAATGTACCAGATGGAGCGACCCATCCCGCATTTAGAAATCGACCTTGTCCGTACCTTTTTCTCCTCCTCACGCACACGAAATAGACGACGGTGCAGAGAGGAGAGAGCAGCCCGACGATGCAAACGACCGCAACCAATGACCACTCGCCCAGATGGAGGAACGGCGGCTGAAATTACACTATGTTCATGGTTCGAACTGTAATTCAAAAATCTCAAAAATCTCAAAAAGGAAATATAAATTCATATTGTAATCTAGACGAGAATCACATAGCATGTAATTATGAATGATCGTCGTCACTTCAATTACCCCGGACTTCTACTCGCTAGTTAAATGAGCACGTTTCGGAATCAAAGCGGAACCGATCCATCTCGGTAGTCTGATAATTACTTATTAAATGGCAAAAGCGCCGAAGTCAGTTTTCAATTTTTTTAAAATAAGAGAAAGGGACATCGATTTTTGAATAGCTTGAAAACTAGATATACCGAGAGTGAGCCAGAGCAATAATTCGAGAACCAACTCGATAATCTAAAATGGCAGTGGAAGTAGGTGTCGGGTCGGCTGGAGCGGGCACTTGCAGCCGAGGATGGAAGGAGGTTGAAGACGTCGTGGGAATGAAAGGTGGTGGAGATAATGATGAGAATAGACCACCCTGAAATGGGGCTAATTTCGTTTTTTTCTTAATTTTAAATTAATTATCAATATCAAACCTCGCTTTCTGATACTGGAACCGTCGGAAAAACTGCAGAAGTGTTGAATAGCGCCACCCCATCGGGAGAATGGCAGAAATGAGAATCGATGGCGAAAAGCGAAATCTGGAATAAGGAAAGTAATCCGTCAAAACAGGAATTCGCAGCTGATTTCAGAGCTCTCCATCTATGATTTTTCTCAACTAAGCTAACCTAATCTATTCATTTTTGGATTTGTATTTTTTTGTGAGAAGGGGCAATTTTCGAAAGTTTTCTGGGATTTTCTCCTCTTCCCTCCCCGATTAGTTACTCCCATTCTTGAATGGGATTCGCGAGCATTCACCGCGATCATTCTCATTCAAGAATGCTCGCTCGAGAACGAGATGATAAATGGGAATGGTAGATCGTTCTAAATTATCGTTCAATTCTCGTTTATAGAGGCCTAATACTGGGTACAAAATAACCTTGTATTGATCGTTCATCTTCAGCTGAGTTGGAACGAGTGTGGAGAAGTGGGTGCTGTTGATCTGAGAGGTTCGGACGTTGATCGAGGAAGGGAATATCCTATTTGCTTCACTTAGAAGTGTGATAGGTTTCAAACTCGTATGTCTCTCTGTCATGCAGAAAGAAGAGACTTAGACTAGATAAGTCCACCTTTGTCTCGACCTGGTTGCTTCAGTCATGCTTCAGTCAAATCATACGCTGAATCTGTCAACAAACTAACCGCGTTCACTTCCAGCGAGTGCTCGACATCGGGAACGATCCGAAACTTGAACGCATTGGGATCCGCGAAAGAGATGGGTGGGCGGAAACTGCATAAGAAAGAGTTTTGGATAGTCTGGACCATTGCCAGGTGCATGGTATCTTTTAGTGAGTTAAATATACTAGAAAGAACAGAGGACTTGAACAAAGGGAAAATCTCTTATCATCCTGTATGGATATTGATCTCTCTAGTCTAATTCTAATTCTAGAGAGTGTTTAAGAGACGACTAGTCTAATTACTATTTGCTTATTGAAATGTGTTGAAACACATCTAACCAAACCTTTCCAGAAGCGAGAAATGAAAGGTCAGTAGAGCAGCTCGCGATTCCACAGCTAAATGGATATTTATTGATTTTTTAGAGATTATTTTGGAATCATATCTGTAATACAAGGACGTTCGTCAATTTTTCCAGCAATTGCTGGCATATTTCAGAGCTAATTATAATATATACCAGCGGTATCCCCCCGAGGGATAACGCTGGCGGGGCTCACCGCTTCGCGGTGAGCCGTATTTCGCAATCGAAAAGAAAGAGGAAGCGGAGGCGTTGTTTACATGTTTCCGATTTCGCAATCCGGACAAGCAGACACACACAGACGTTTGCGCTTTATTATATAGTATGAATATTTCAGATGCCATAAACCTACAATTTTTTTTTTTTACCGTTCGGTTCTGCAACTGCCGCTAAAATGAGAAGCAGCTTCTCCTCCGGTAGTGACCAGGACACGGAGACTCCTGCACGAAAAGATATTATTTTATACTAATTCAGATACTCGATTCGCACCCGTGGATTAGGGTTGGCAATTTGTGTCCAATGGTATGTCTCAGACACTTTTGTGTACCAACATTTGGGACACAGTTGTGTCTGAGACACAATCCTGTCTTAAATCTCGGGAGGGGAGCGGTTCTTCCAGACACAAACTGCCAGCCCTACTGTGTGTCATTGTAATCCCTTCAACGGTACATTTTAGAAATTTTGTTTTCATAAATTTATTATTTTACTACCTGCAGATGTTGGACGCGCAGTCACATTGATTGGCGAGGGCACCGTTCCTGCTGCAAAGATCGCAAGTAGAGTGCGCAATTCGGGTAATCGACTCTTCATTTCACACACTCTCTCACCGGTTAGAGTGACGAGAGAGTGTGTGAAATGAAGGGATGATTACCCGAATTGAGCACTCTAATTGCCAGTCATCTCTCATGCAGCATAGAAGTTGCTCGAGCTAGTTTATCATGGAAAATCGCGTCGATTGTTGGGTGCATGCCCTCTGTTGTGGAATGGTTGCTCTCTAGCAGAGCATCAGCTCTCCATCAGAGATAGACACCAATCTATGATAACAGTAGAGCTACAGGAGAATGCAGAACAGGGAAATGCCTAAACCCCCTAAAAATGTTCCTGTCCAACAGAAAGACTCATATTTTATGAATAATCTTAATATACAGCTAAAAAATGAAGGTGATTGTCAGTCACCATTGAATGAAACTGCTTACGTTTGCATGCACAATATCCCTGCAAGCACGTCGGCACAGTGTGCTCGGTGATGACTGAATTAGATCAAGCCTTTATTTGAATTGATATTTGCAAGCTCACCCGTGTAGAGGGGGTCTGAATAGGGATAGGGTTTCGAGTGCATCTCGACCCGGTAGCTACAGTCGTGACTGATCATTAGCTCCTTAATTTTAATTAATTAATTATATTAATAGAGCATGGCGTTAGAAACTTGTGAATTAGATGGATAGAAGAATATGGAAATGAATACTTCAAACACGAATACGATGTCGAGCTAGCGATTGCGAAGTATTTTTTCAATTGCGAAGGTTTCAACTATTCACCACGTTTTGATGGAGAGAACCAGGAGTGACAACGAGTGAAATTCGAAAAAGCATGCCAAATAGAAGACAAGGTAGGTTTGCTATTTTTGCATGTTTCCAACAGAATGCTGAGCCATTTTTATCACGATGCCATACCTGCTTATTGTGAACGAGTGGGATCGAATGCGATTTCGCCGTCTGCAAAGTAGTATGATAGATGGATCAAGGAGTTTAGAATAGGGATGACAAATCCGTGTGGCGGGTACCCGAATTTCAACCAATATCGCGCTTCCTCTGATTCCCTCTCCCTCGCCTCATTCAGGGATGTCTGGTGATTAGAGCAAGCTTCTCTCGTTGGGTACCCGACTCGGGAGCGGGATAAAATCGGGTACCCTATATCCCTTCCGGCAACACTAGTTGAGAAGAGAGCCATTTTCTCAGAGTCGTTATTCAACACATGGGGAATTCATGTACCAAATTTAGGCCATCTGTCGATGATGTATTCCATACATCAAATGGGTCTCGATAAAGCTAGAGGGCACGTCGGCACTACGGCAAGACACATTTCGGCAAAGCAGGACAAATTGCGATATCCACGCATTGAATTGACTATGTCAGCGAACCATGTCGGCATTCTTGTTTGGGCATATCGGAAGAAAATTATAGGCGAGACCTCATTTGACGTATGATCGAGTGGCTTTCTCGCCATTCACTATTCCTTTGGGCAATACTAGAAACGGGTAAGCACCGACTAATGAAATTCATCATTTTTCAACTAAAATTGGAGGTGCAAGATGTAGAGCACGGTCCCCCCAAAGAATTGTTTCCCCGGCAAAGTCAATATAAGGGTATTAAACAAAGACGCACGACGAAAAATCCGTTGGTACATGGTGAGAATCTCTCTCTTTTTTGTTCAGCTTTGGTACATTAATAAGCCATGAACGATATCACTCACTGGCTTGAGGTCCGATATGAAATATCCGGGGAAGTCTCGTTCGCATTCTTTCCCAATCGCCGAAACTCTCAAGTAGAAACCAGTCCGCTCTTGATCTGAAAGTCCAGTAAAAATTACAAATGAGGAAAGATTAGATCCATCCTATCCTCATTGAGAGGAGAGTCACATCGTTCTTGTCATAATCACATCATTATTTTACTACCGTATCCCGTTGCGCCTCGAGCGTAGATAAAATATATATAAGGCTGAAAGTTGTCCTACCTTCGATGTAATTCCAGGTAACAGTCATCTCCAGGATTTTATCTCCATCGATGACAACATCAGTAATCACGCTCACGTTGTGCGGAGGCGGAGGATAATCTGCGATTTTAGAAATGTAAAAAAACAATTCATTATCTTATGCAAAAAATACTCAGCCGCTAAGAAATATATAATTTTGGGAACGTGATTTCGATTAGCTTCCATTAGAAATTTTATAAAATTTTGTTCTCAATTTTCGAGAACAATTTCGTTTTCTGGCAGCATACACATTCACAGAAAACTCACAGACAGTGTGCTTGACTTGCTTTGTGCAATTGCTCAAGCAGGACTCGAATGCCTCGTTTGTCTTCGCCCCGTCGCATCGTTCTCTTAAAGAAAGATGTGAGACCGTTCGCCAATTTTTCGAGCAACGGCTGATACAGCTCAAAAGGTAATTTTCCTGAAACTATGTGTTCTAGGGTTCTCGAGGGTGCTGAATACGATGTGTGTATTCAATTTGTCCATAGACCTCTCAAGGTCGCAATCGCTTTGCCAGCCCCACCGTTGGGGTGGATCAAATAAATCAATAAATAAATACATACATACCTGCATTCAGCTGCGGCTTCGCCAGCGGCACTCGCTGCGTATGCAATCACGAGAATCCAAGACAATAACAACATGGTCGATTTCATGGAGTGGCCATCAGACTCTAGGCAGCATATAATTTATTTCGATTGGTGATTGAGTGAGCGGTTGAGAGACATGGGAATAAACGAACTGAGGCGGGATATTAGGCCTAGGATGTAAACACGGCGTATTTTGGTCTCGAGTATTGATTGATTCTAATTTTTATTTATGTTCGAAACAACACATTTTTTCGGGCACCCTAAAGAGACGACTGACAGCAATCTCTATTGGGAATAAAAAGGAAAGACGCTCGCCAAGATAAATATAACAATAATAGAACATGCTATATGCGACGCGTGATCAAATCAAGCGATGATTCTGCCATCAGAATCGATCGGTGATCGTTGGTTGAGGACTCTCAATCACCACTCTGTGTCTCTTCGAAGACTCTTAAACCTGGCCTCTCCACAGATCACGCAATCTCTCGCCCTTTCTCTGCCCGTCTGCGATCTCCAGACACCGCCTGTCCTCTCTCAGTCTCTCTCTCTCTCTCTCTCTCTCCTTCACTCATCTTACACCCATGTGGCCTGAGGAGTGACAACTGTGATCAGGAGTAGGACAGAGGTTGGAGGAAAGAGAAGAAGGGATGAGGAAAGGATAGGGGGGGGGATCTCAAGGTCTCCGATATTTTAACGAGAACATGGAAGCGGTGGTCTCGAAGTTTCCAAGAACATGCAACATTCACCGGGGAAGGTGACACTCCTCCGCTCCCTCTCCGCCCGCCTCCGCCTCCCCTCTCAAACCCGCGCAGACTAGAGCGCACCCTCTTCCCATTGGGAGTTTATTTTGAACTGTTTTCTGAGATTATCTATCTTTTACCATTTAGCCCACTTCTCCTTCCATCCTCTCAATTCCATAAACGACTGCTTCCTCGAGAGATGAGAATGAAGAATGGGGAAAGGGGAGCGTCGTAGAAAGCTGTTCGAGATGCAAATTTCTGAAATCTGTTTTCGAAGACCGATCGGGACTAACGAGAAGACAAAAATAGTTGGACGGATTCGCACTTTGAAGGGATCTGAAACTAGATGCGACTTGATGCGACTCTCCGCGGCGCGCTTATTAGGGATGAGACTCTGCAGCAGTGTATAGTGATTGACATTAGTTTTTCAGATATCGTCGTGAGCAAGTTAAAATTTGAGATAATTATTTTGAAAATTCAGTCAATTATTTATTCTCAAGTCGCTTAGTGATTCCATCTCATTTTCTCTTTCTTTACGCGTTCTCTTCCCTCTTCACTCCGTAATTAAAGTGTCGCGAATTTGTGTATGTCTTAGAGAGCGAAAAAAATATAGAGAGAAGACGGTACTTACTGGAGGCTGGGCTCTACATTACCTTTCCATTCCTGAATTTTCCGTTCTTTCTTCAATTTGTTATTCTGAGCCTTCTTCTATTCTTTCTTTCATAAGTTTGGTTATCTAACAAATTGCTTCCTTTTCCAACATGATGTTCGCATACACATATCGCATTACAGCGCTTTTTGTGTCTATCTATGTTGTACTCCTCTTTCAAATCAAACATGCCCTTTTTCTTGTTGTCTCTGCAATTAGCTGGTTTCCGGAGTCAAAGACGAATGGAGCAACAACAATGCACATTTTTGAAAGCAAATGGAAATCAATTTTCAGTATGAACAGTTCAGAGAGACACAAATAATGTATCAAACTATGTAAAATTGTGCTATTGTGAAAAGTTAGAGCAATTAGAGGATAAGAAGATTCCTCGCGAGTGTGAGAGAGACACGAATCATTATTCCATCAAAACTGCGCACAAGTGTGTGTTATTTGAAGGAAGCATCCGTTTCTTTCTTTGGACTCTCTGACCGGAACGACGGAAGCAGAATGTAGAGACAGATTCCTCATTCCGACTTGTTTAATCGTAGTTGTCGGAGAAAGAGGAGAAGTGAGAGTGAAGTGTGATAGAGATTGAGAGAGAAAGAGTATGTGTGTCTCTCCCTCTATCTCTAATTATGAACGTCTTCAATTATTTTTGTTTCTTTGAGCAATACCTGTTTCAACATAGAAACCGTTGGTAGATCTTTAATTATTATCTTTAAGTTTGGACTAATAGATATGCACAGTTTACATAGGGGTCTGTCGAATGCACCCCGGTGGATGATTTCATATCGAGAGTAGGGCCGATAATTTGACAAAAATGATGCAATATCATTGCATATCAGTGAAAAAATTATTTGTGTCTAAATTCATCACTCTCTTTGTCCTCTTATTCGGTTATGTGCTCAGTGAAAGGCAGCGCTCGGTGTACCCACTAGGGAAGAAATTGGCTCTCTCCATTCTGCACACTATCTCGCCAGTCAGCGAAACGAGAGAGTGTGAAGAATGAAGAGAGTCGAAAACCGAAACGACATCACTAGTAGCCACTGTAGCGTAACGGACGCCCCGTTTTCCCTCTCGTCGTCCCTCGTGAAAGGGAGAGGCGAGGAGGGGAGGAGGCGAGAGGAGGGGGAGACTCTCAGAGACCTAAAAACTGCGAGAGACGCGAGAAAGAATGGGGGGTGAAAAACAGTCGACGCTTATCCCCTCCTGTACAAGTTCCCCCCTTAGTGCATCGCTTCTCACGATTATTTATTATTGCTTGGATTGTGTCTTAGTCAGTAGACATAGGGCGGGATTTGCCACTTTTGCCTCTGTAGAACGAGCATAATGCTGTCTCTCGTCTTTTGCGCACACATATCTTTCAACGTGGATACTATCAAATTATTTATATTTTTTTAGTCTCATATTCATTATTCATCGATGCTTTCAGAGGACAGTAGCTTCAAGGTATTTTGGTGGAATCGACGCGTCAGGTGATTTTATGTGACAGCCCATGGCTTTGAGTTATGTATGACATTGAAGGAAACTCTAAAATAGTTTTATTTGTGCCGCCATCGTGAGCATTATTCTGGGATTGTTCTTTGTCTCACAGCAGCTGCATTTCGATAGCAGTAGAGTAGAATATCCATCTCTCTCGCTCTCCCCTCCTTTTCTTTTTCTTCATACATTGTTATTGCCCACACTGCGACGACCTCATACTAATTCTATTCGCTGTATTCGCGCGGAGACTGACACTCTTATTCTGCCTCTCTACTAGGGTTGAGACCACTCCTATTCGCGCTAAGATTCCCACATCTTGGAGGGGCTCATTTTCTACCGACAGAATAAGGTGGGAAGACGAGGGTCTTCACATGCAAGCAATTACCACTTACTGACCTCATCTATTTCATTTTCTCATTATTTTTCTCATGCGTCAGCGAAATTGGAAACTACATGAAGGAGACGTAAATAATTATGCAGCAGCATTTGAACTTGTTCGGAGTGTTTTGATTAGGAGTAGGGATGTCTGAATATAGCGCCCAGAAAATAGATTTTAGACTGTCTCTTCATTCTGCCAGTGAGACACCAGAGAGACGCATAATGAAAAGACTATTTTCTAGAATATGTTCTAATAAACAATAGTCAATCCCGCCTCACACCGTCTTCTTCTCGTCCTTGCTTTTTGTAGGAATACTAAATGAATTTGTATCTCTTGATTCTGCCCGCTCCCTTGCCGGCAGCAGTAGCGCGATAGTGTGCAAAAAGATGAGCGAGCGTGCTTCTCTATTCTGTTCTATTTACGCTTTTCTACTCTCACAAATCGCATCATATAGTGCCGCGATTGCTTCGCAAATGCGCGGGGCTTCATTGCGTATTCAACCACTGAGTGTTGCAATGGCTCAAGAAACTTTTATTGATCTTTCTAAAATAAAATAAACTCTTTCTTTAATCAACATTTTTTTGCTCCTAAATTACACTATATTTAATGACTATTTGATTTATTTTCTGATTACCAGGGGCTACAAATTTGAGGGAGACATTCTCACTCGTATTCTCTCGGAAACCTCGTGTCGTGGCGCCCTTTTCCCCCCTCTTCTTATATCTCTATGTAACAACATTGTCTCGTTTGCATGCCTTCTTTGGGTAATCATCTTTCATCCACACCACCGAAAACCCTTTCCGGCTATCCTTTCCTCTCAGTCTCTCTCCCTCTCTCTTTTTCTTCCGCTAATTTTCATCTGTAATTTTTTTCCGAATTTCTATCATCTGCAGTGAAAACTTTGGTATTACGTCGCCGACGATCATTGGAGCTTCGTTATCGCCCATTTTCTTGAAATAATTCAAGAATCACGTGTCGTCACAGACGATTTTCAATTATATCATTGCAGGTTATGCGCGCTGTCAGATTGAAATCAAAACAACGATAAGCCTGGAGCCCGTGAGTTAATTCTGCAAACATTTAACTACATTTTATAATGTAATTTGCAAATATTTTTACTCTTAGCCTTATTTAATTTGAAATTAACATAGATTACATAAGAAATATGTATAGCAACGCCAATTGTTAGGGGAATCGCCGCAAATGTCGTCTCTCTCTCTATAGATAGCATTCCTTACCATGCTTTCTGTCGCGCTGAGCATTCCATCGTTGAATCTCTTGCACATATCCCTTTGCTTGCCATCAGTTGCCCGAGAAACGTGTCTACAAATTAAATTTCTTCGTAGGCGTTAATCTTGTGTAAGAAATTTCACCTGCGCACGTCTTTTTTAAATAATAATATTCATGGCTCATGAAATCAAATAGTGTAAGATAAAATATTCGCAAAATATTAATTTTCTATTTGAAACCGTCGAACGATTAGATTCACAGAGTCTTATGTGTCCTTTACGTTCCTCCTAGTCGCAATCAGTCAATTAAAAACAGAGTTTGAGACTTTCTGAATAGCTGAAATTTGAAGGGAAGATAAATTAAGAGTTTATCATTTTCGTGAAAATGTGACGAATTGACAGACATACGCCGCAGAGATATCTAGCCAAAAGCCAGCCGGCTACGTATATTAATTAACGTTTGACCGTGCTGTTCTCCTTCACAGTGTGCAAAAAATTGCCCACACTCCTCATTTCTCATGTCCCCTCGTCTCTCTGACCGGCGAGAGAGCATGAAGAGTGCGGGAAATGTTTTGCACACCCCTGTTGTGTATCTCTCCATCATTCCATTACGAGAACTGTTCTTCTTCCCTCTTCTGGCGTTCACATCGTGTGCTTTCTTCCAAAATGATTAGAAATTCGACACTGTGCATGAGGAACAATAATAATACACTAAACTGGCTTCCGCTGTTTTTCTTCTCTTTTTCTCTTCACTTAGGGATGCCTTTTTTTCTCTTTTTGACTGGTGAATGATGATGAAACATTAATGCTGAATCCCCGGCTTCAAACTTCCGCATACTCGAATCTCGTGACAGCTCTAATCGAGTCTGAATTCTTCATCGTTATCTCGAAAGTCACGAAATTTTGGCCTTCCACTAAGAGCCCATTTAGTTATATTCCTCCTCTCCCAAGTATAAAACGGTTCAGTGATTTTCCAATTCGGTGCATGTTATGCACTTCGCTCAATTCGGAGATTGAGTTGATGAAAATGGAATACCTTCGCATGACATTTCCATTATTAGATTAGGATTGCGCATATTTACTACAAAGTCGTTAGAGATCCCTCATTAGAGTATGCATAATGACTAGCCATGTACTTTTCGCGTACGCGATTCTCATCATCCGCTTTGGGTAAACACCTGGGATTTACAGTAAGTATTTTGCCCGTCTCTATGAGCGAAAATACGGGTTGACGTCCCTGTGACTTCGCGCGTATTTCGAAAACATAGGCTGTCAGATGCCAATTAGGAGATTCAAGTAAGCGTATAATTGTGAAGCTGTCCTCTTTTCACTCATACTTTCCACGAATAGGCAGATGGAAAGAGAGTGTGAAATAGAGTGCGCAATTCGGGTAATCGTCTCTTCATTTCGCCTACTTTCTCACCGGTCAGAGTGACGAGAGAGTGTGTGAAATGAAGAGACGATTACCCGAATTGCGCACTCTAGTGTGAAATGAAGATACGAAAACCTTTGCTCAAGTGATGTAAAGTCGACTTTCTTGTGGAGATTCGCCTTTTCCGCGTTTCAATTACTCGATAAATGATTTCCCAGATAATTCGAAACCCTACTATTAGTGCCTGCATACCTTTTCAAACTGTATAATTTTTTCTGCTTGCTTATGAGCCTTTAGCGACGCGGAAATCGGAAGCCTCTCCCTCTTGACACAACTAACTCGATTCATGTCTTCTCTAATAGCAATCATTTAGTCTCGTGAGTTCTCTCCAATTCTTGGATTCCATCTGAATCTCGTTACGGAGAGTGATATTGTTCATCTCCTGTACTAATTTTCTAGTTCCTTCAATCTTTCGGGATAGTTCGATCGCTCCTCAGTTTACCAGATTAGGGCGGACATTCGAGAAACTGACACCCCCTTATTATCGCTTAATTCAGGGCAGTTACGGCTGAAAATTGAGGCAAAAGTTTCTCATGTTTCGCGCCTTCTTACATCCCCCACTCCCCGCCCACAGACTCCGCCCACTCAACCGATTTGTTCATTGCGCTGCCTCACTTCACATTCTCTTGTTGACGACCGAAGCGCTACCACTCCGCTCTCCCCCCCCTACACTATCTCTTTCCGGTATATTTCGTATATTTAATTTGTACTTCTACTAATATTTTCTATTATGGGGGGCGTAGTTCTGTCCAATATGCCGCTCGCTTGAGTGCCGGGGAAAGACAGGAAATCCGGTAGTCGAATAATGTATGGATGGCGTGAGTCGACTTCATCACTCAACTTGCGGTTTCTCGGGGCTTGATTGACTCTATGGGCGCATTTTTGAGTAAGCTCCTTTTGAACTTTTACAATGCTCAAGGAGATAGTCAAAGCTAAAAAAAAATTGAACTGCTGAGATTCTAAACTGTGCATGTGCTGTTGGGTGAGGAATAATCGCAAACAATTAAGAGAAAAATATGAAAAGATGAGTTCCATCGATTCTATGAAGGAAATTAGAAGGAACTGTGAGGATGTGGACTGTAGTGGATTGCATGGACGGAGGATATCCTAGGATAGGTAACAGCACTAACGCAAATGGCACTAGGTAGGATGAGAACATTCGGATGATAACCGACTGGATGAGTACGATTTGCATATGAGAGACAACTGCTATGAAGGAGACGGTATTGCGAAATTGTTCTCATCCAGTTGGTTATCATACGAAGGATCTCATCCAACCTAGTGCCAGCGCAAAGCGCACACCGTGATTGCCTTGCATAGGTGTAGGGAGTGAGAGAGGCAGAGAGCGAGATTGTCAAGAGAGAAGTGTTTTGATATATATCCCACTCGAATACAATTCTCGGTCTTCGATGCCTTTTCCAAATGTTTATCCATAGCAATAATTCTTTTCACCGCGTATCAAATAACCACCCCAGCAGATTCTATGTCATGCAAATTCGAATAATGTATGTAACATACTCCTTGGGAACTTCCTCACTACTACTTATATTAGTCAGATGTAAAAACGGCCAGCATGACTATTTGAATCTCTACATCCTTAAATTGATTGTCAACGTTCGCGTCCAAATCATCAGCATGATCCCCGCCTCGATCATCGATTGATTGATGGCCGATTTTTTCGTCTGAATCGTATTTCATATGTCAAGAATCTACAGTTCCGCAGAGTCTCCTCCCTAAGCGCGCCGCGGAGAGTCGCCTCAGGTCGCATATATTCTCAGACCCCTCAAAATGTAAATTTTATCATCGCTTTATCATCAATCGATTTGTGAAAACAGATTCTAGATACGACCATTTTTCGATGCGTTCTGGAAGGTCATCTAGTGAATCGTCTCCCCTCTTCTCCCCTCACCATTTCTCATCTCTAGAGGGAGCGGTCGTTCATGGAAATTAGGCAAATGAAATTAGAAGAAGGATAAAGCTAATAATGCACATTTTTGAAATCTGTTTTCGCGGATTGATCGGCTCTAATAAGAGCAGTCGCTGACCAGAAATAGTTAGTCGTATTCGCACTTTGAAAGGGTATGAGAATAGATGCGACTTGGTGCGACTCTCCGCCGCGCGCTTGCTACTCTGCGGGACTGTATTATCTTGTCGTATGCTGACTTCCCCTGTAGCTAACTCCACTGAACACAGGCGAACAAGTTCACTCACCGCACTGCTCACAATCCATACTACATTTAAAGCGCAAACGTCTGTCTCTGTATGCTCGGTATGGTCGCCCCGTCCACTTTTGGTATGGGCGTCCTGGCAACACACAGACTAAGCTTATGTGAAGCGCGAAGTGCTGAACACCGCCAGTGGTGTTCGTCTACAATGATTCCATTCATTTCAGCAATCGATGTGTCGTGGGATACGCGTCAAAGATGAGTGGACAACGCTGTGTGGACGGGTACGATATTTTTTTAAAAAACATAATGATAAGACGCATGACGATAAGCATGCTCTACCACCGCCGAATCGATTTGGCAGTGGTAGAGCATGTCGATTTTGTATGCTCTGAATTATCAGCATGTGATGGCCGATTTTAAAAAAATCTTGTTCTTAATCGAGTCGATCTGGGGGTGGATCTGCGGTAAGCGAGGTGGAACTTACGCAAATTTTTTATCACATTCCTGGCATATAAGGAATGTGATCTTTAAAAAAGTGGGCTATTTTTGGGCTAGAGATTGTTTGTTTCGATTATTGTTTCAGCAGTTATGAGCTGCTCAGAAGATGTGTAAGTACTCAGCAGCACCAGTGCGCTACAGATACGTGCGGAAAAATTATGCTCATTGATGTAGGATATGACTGAGTAAGCAAAACGTTGTCTATAAGATCAATTCTGTTTCAGATATGGCTTCGAAATCGAAATCTGGTGCAGCTGTTCGCGTCATTTCAAATGGTCGTGGTGTTTATCTCGTTCGCGCAGCATATCTTCAGTGTCGCACATTTCGGAAAGGTAACTACCTTTCTAATACGTGAGATAACGCGTGAGATAAATTGAGATAAAAGATACAATACGATTTTTTGACAATTGTCATAAAACACAATTGGTAGTAGAAGAGATTGGTTCCTCATTCCTCTCGGTATGAGAGAGTGTCATGAATATATTGTTTTCATACGAATTATTGTCGTTTATATATATATTTTTTTAGATCTTCCATTGTTCTTTCAATGAGAGTTCCCACATCGACGCAAACTTTCTCCAACACGACGTTATCATTTTTGATTTTGGACTATTCCACGAACTAATTCAGGTATGTCCTTTAACTCGTAAATATTCCCAGTAGGTGCGAATCAAAAAAAAAATGTGACGAAATTCCTCAAAGATTTTGTCACGCTAAATCGCATTCGTAATATTACTCCCATCAGCGCTTGTTTACGGGGGATTCCCGGTGAGAAAGAGGGAGAGGGGGGGGGGGGCGAGTTCACTCATTCACTAGTTCCCTATTGTCTCGTTCGTTCTCAATAGATCCCCTCGAAATTGCTTCATGTGTCAAGTACGAGAAGGAAGTCAGTCTGGATTTATGCCATTCAGCAGAGCAATGAGGAAATGGGCGAGAAAAAAGCATTAGTAGACAGAAAATTTTACAC
Organism: Pristionchus entomophagus; assembly: GCA_036245825.1. Classification (NCBI taxonomy): domain Eukaryota; kingdom Metazoa; phylum Nematoda; class Chromadorea; order Rhabditida; family Neodiplogasteridae; genus Pristionchus; species Pristionchus entomophagus. The sequence goes on from BTSX01000003.1 coordinate 37,325,752, forward strand.
TTTGGACAAATACAATGTGGTACTTGGCCACACATTCTTCTAGACTCATCTCATAACTCATTTCTTTCGCTACGCACGGTCGGAGCTAGGCACACTGCATAAAACTCCCTCAATTTGCAGGTTCAAGAATGCATCGCGAACTATCTGGACGGCGGCTACATGAGGTCTCTCTGGTGCATCGGACACGCTGTTGCACTGATATCTGCGCTGGTGAGTAGGGTTGGCAATTCGGGCAGTCGTAGCGGCGCCGCTACCTCCTCCCCCGCGCCTATTGCAAAATTTGGCGAGGGGGAGAGGTAGCGGCGCCGCTACGAGTATTTCGAACTCTACTGGTGAGTCACATGGAACACTTTTGACAACCCAAACTAGCCAGACGACGATACTAGTCTACCCCACATATCGTAAATCGCTTGACGTGAACGCACCTTTATTTACACTATCCCCCCGGAAATGTCGAACTGAAAATAAGAGAGAACGAATCGAGACCCTTATAAGGAGGTGAAAATAGAAGAAATAGTGTGAACGGGGTAGCGCACGATCAGATGAGGTCTATTCGATTTAGACACTAAGCATGTCGTGCGAGTAGAGTGACAGAGGTTCGAAATGTGAATGTATCATAATTGGATAGGGAGCGTTTACAGACAATGCCATGCCGATTAGGCTCGTGAGCAGAAACAAAGAACGAAAAACATCCTCACAAGGGAATGACACAACTTTATCACGAAATTGGGGTATGAGCCATACACCGTTTGAAAGAGCATGAAAAGTTGATACGTCAGAGCTAGTGATAACAAATCGGCTTTTCGTGCCGGCTTGAAGCCGGCTTCAACCCGGCTTTTTCAACAGTGAAGCCGGCTTGCCGAGTCCGCTTTGTCATCACTAGTCAGAGCAATGATAGGCTTAAATTGCAGATAGTAACGCAATGCATTCGAAATCCCCATCCGTTGATGTTATGGCCACTCTTAATAATGCAGGTGAGATCCGGATTATCTTAAAGAAGAACTATCTTAATTCCATTTTTTTAAAACTTTTATTTTATTTTATTTCTTTCCTTAGCCGATAATCATCATTCAGAATGCGTACTGTTTCGGTCTCGTTATTCTCACGATCGCAACAGCGGATAAGGTAAAGGAACGACTCAAACTTATATATTGCATAAATACTTTTTTCAGCTATTGGTGAATATTTTGCATCCGACAAATCCCCATCTCAATTTACTTATATTATATTTTGGAGTTGGGACAGGTATATTCTAACTTTCACATACGAAAAGATTATAATGTTGCTACTGTGAGAACAGAAAGCGTAGCAAAATGGTGTGCAGAAATAGTAGTAATAATAAGCGGAACGAAAAAACAATTTTCATTCGAATATTTTTTCGTTCCGCTTGTTATTACTACTATTTCTGCACACCATTTTGCTACGCTTTCTGTTCTCACAGTAACATCGCTTATTCAGGATTGAACCACATTTTTGATTACGTTCTCTGGCATTACTACTGGCATGAAGAGGCCATGTACATGCAGCGAACGGGGAAGCATGTCCTACCTTTCTGGGTTTAAGAAAACGTTTCCTTTCCATCTTCATTGTTTCATATTTATCTCTAATCATGATTACATATATCACGAGACTGTCATTTGAATAATACGTGTGAAACCAAAATGTGATCGTTTTAGATCTATTATCTTTTCGCTATTGATCGTCATAAACATTTTTTTTTACCGTGAAGTCATAATTGGTAAAACTTTCACGAGGGAACAGAGCACTGAATCGATATCAATAAGTTTCCCCTCTGGGAATGCAGAACTTTGTTGAAAATTAGATGGCGATTGGAGCTAAAAGTTAATGATATGAGAAAACTGATTTATTATAATGAGCAACATACATAGCGAGTTATATATTCTAAGCAGACTTCAATCATTTGAATATTCGGGTGAGCGTCTCATCAACGAAAGGAGATTCTTTATTGGATACTACCATGTGAGATGAGGTACAAATATCGGTTGACTATGCAGAATATCTCCTAGAAACTTCTCGCTAATTTTAACCGTGCAAGATGAGGTACGTATGTACATGTGACATAGTCAATGCATAATGCTACTCTAGCAACTTCTCGCTAAATCAGTAAATGATTAGGTAAACAATACGTGATAAAGAAGGAACAAATGATCGTTCACGAGAACCAGTGATTCCACTGGCATTCCTCCGTCCATGGCCCAACACACACGAAGCACCAGTCAGCGCCGCACGCCGCACATCTGAGTACATCCATATTTATTCGAGATCTATTCGAGGTATAATTAATTAAGCAAATTATGAGTTTAATTACTACAATGTTCACAAGAGACTGATGTGTCGGAAAGCTTCGGTCTCTTCATTCTCACCTCATGTGCGCGCAGCCGCCGTTACGCTCGGTTCGCGCATCGCAACGCGGGCACGATCTAAAAACAGTATTTTTTGTGATATTTGGGCCAACACCTTTTTTTGCTATTTGTTCGATTTTATTTTTTTTCTTTCCCATTCCTGGTTCACACAAATATGCTTCATTGAATCCTCTAATTATTAGAGTTCGTTGGGCAGAATGTATCTCCAGCACCGCGTCCGTTAGTGAGAAAAAAATAAACTACAAAAAGACGGGAATAACTGACCGTGTCGTTGCTTCCAACAAGATCCGATTAGCTGCGGTTTCGTTTTCGCATGTGCATGGCTCCTAAAAAAATTGTTTTCAGCAGAATAAAAATAATTAAATAAAACACTACTTGGAATGTCGAATTCTCAAAAAAAAAACTTGCCCTTCTGCATACTGCACAAAATTGCTTCGAACAGTGTGGACAATCGATCATCTTAGGCTCTTCATTCGCCGACGGGGACACTACAAATTGAGACATATTTAGCAAATAAAAGTTATCGGTTCTTTGACAAGTCCTCTCTGAGAGTTTAATGGTCCTGGTGGATTACGCAGTCATGAGCACTCAAATTTTCCAGAGACAACGCACGTGAATTTAAACAAGAACGTAAATGAGGAGCGCTCCAATACGCTATGCTCTGCTGTAGCCGATACCATATGAGGCCGTTTGCGGTAGGATCAACAAGTGGTTGGAACAGGTTAAAAAATAGCATATGCTCAGAAGTTGGTCCTAGGGTAACTTTCGATTCTGAATCGACCTGTGGAGTCCGTTTTTCAATCTGAGCCTTCTGAATCGCGCTACGGCACGACGTCAAAATGGTCAAAATATGATTCTACGATAAAAACTGGTACGGGAAGAGAAAAATCGGCGGAAATCTCGCGCCCCCGACCAGAATTTAGTTCTCAACAAAATGAAAAGTTGAGCGAAGCTCTATCTGTCTTAGTTTTCGAGTTATGGCCGTTTTTTGACAAAGAGACGGCGCGGAAAAAACCCGTGGCAGGTTTGTAGAGAATCTTTTCCTGATCATTTTGGTATATGGGGTTAGGTATTTGACCTTGCACTGGAAAATTTGACAAGCAAAATGAACGCAGAACTCGCGATTTTTGCAGTTTTTCGAGCATAACTTTTTTCTTTCGTAATTTCATGATCTATAACATAAAAATTCGGTTTCTACGTGAGTAAATACTCCAGAAACTCATAGTCATGTATTTTTGAAAATATGACTTTTTCGACTCCGACGTCGCCGTCGAGAATCATTTTTGGGTCAAAAAAGTCATGTTCTTAAAAATACATGACTATAGGAGTTTCTGGAGTATTCTCGCACGTAGAAACCGAATTTTTATTTTATAGATCATGAAACTACGAAAAAAAAAAGTTATGCTCGAAAAACTGCAAAAATCGCGAGTTCAGCGTTCATTTTGCTTGCCAAATTTTCCAGTGCAAGGTCAAATACCTAACCCCATATACCGAAATGATCAGGAAAAGATTCTCTACAAACCTGCCAAGGGATTTTACCGCGCCCTGCCTTTGTCAAAAAACGGCCATAACTCGAAATCTAAGACAGATAGAGCCTCGCCCAAAGTTTAATTTTGTATAGATTTAAATTCTAGTCGGGTGCGCGAGATTTCGGCTGATTTCGCTTTTCCCGGGTCTGTTTTTTTTTATCGCAGAAACCTATTTTGACCATTTTGACGTAGTGCCGTAGCGGGATTCAGAAGGCTCAGATTGAAAAACGGACTCCACAGGTCGATTCAGAATCGAAAGTTACCACTAGGACCAACTTTTGAGCATATGTTATTTTTTACCTGTTCCAAGCCCATGTGGTACCCATGTTGATCCTAACGCAAACGGCCTCATATGCAATATCACACACCTTGATCACAGTCTGGAGACTCCCAGATAAAGGCTACGTCGCAGTGAGCACACTTCACTGCATCCGAAGCAACGAACGCTTCTACGGCCTGTGATTTATACTCCTGGAAAAAATGGATCCTCCTCCTGATCTATTTTCAAGCATTAAAAAGTTATTCCCATTTAACGTGAGTCGCTGAGAGTTCCGGTAAAATCGGAATAACTTCTTGACAAATAAGATAATATAACACCTAGGTATTTTTCGATCCGCATGTTTAATATCAATGCTTTACAAAAAAAATTAATCGAAGAAACTAAGCTCAACACAAGTCATAGCAGATGTAAAGGATTTGACACTGTCCAACCCTGATCTGTACGGAACAGGAAAACAACGGAGGCAAATATAACTGACCGAATATGTTTCATGTCCAGCAAGCGCGAAATGATGTGGATCCTTCACGATAGCTGTAAATATTATACAACACATTTTCCACTTTACAAATAGGTAGCACACAAAAAGAGCGTAAATTATACTGTTATTATGTTACTTCAATTCAGAAACAGTTCGGAAAGGTTGCATCATAGAATCATTTAAATCCTGATTGCAACGATAATCCATACATCGAAATATTTGTTCATGCTGGCACCAGAGGATCATTCGAACTCTACGGTGATACGACTCCTAATAAAACATAAATGATTTGACATCGTACTGTCATGTACCTACAGTAGCTATTTCCACTCTATTATTTACAATCACATTTTGCATGATAAAGTTGATTGATTGTACCTTTGCAAGTTGGCCAGGGACAGCAGATTGTGTATCCATGCAGTGGATGCAGAGAGAACTGAGACGACTGAAAATCACGTTGTATTGGGGGAAAGGGAATCAGATGACTAGTGAATCACTTCCATCCTGGGGAAGGAAATCGTTGTAATTAATGCCAATTCCGTAAATGCCAAACGTCCATATATAGGAGCTTCAGAGCAATGATAAAGTATGTTTGCGGCACAGATATAACACACATGCTTGAAGGGATTTGTTTTATTCAATCCACGACATACCCTTGAACGGCACTAGGTCGGATGGGCAACGTCGGATGAGAATCGAAAAAATGTCGTCTTCCAGTATTATCTCAGCAAGTTCAATATGGTTCAGAGAACTATCTAAGAAGATACTCTGATACGACATTTTTTCGGTTCTCATCCGGTTGGTTCTCATCCGACGGTGCTCATCCGACCTAGTGCCTCTTCGACCTTTTTTTTTTATTTTATTTTATTGATACACCCCAACGGGTGTGACAGCATGTGAAATAACATATACAGATTGAAAGAATAAGAGGGGGTGAGAGAGGGGGGGAGAGGGAAATGAAGAGGGAAAGGAATGGAGAGACGGGAGATTAGAGTTGGTCACTCTCACAGATGCTCTTGAATGGTGAGGTGGACGAGGCCTCAGAACGGGAAGGGGACCGTTCAATCCATTTATATCTTATGGATTTAGAGCAAAAGTGGGACCTACAGATTGGGTATATCTAATTGGAGAATACGGGCGGTGTGGGGATTAGATAGTATAGGAGCTTAATTGTGGGTAACGACAACTTAGGGTCAATTATGCGGTGAATCTTACAAAGGAAGCGGATAGATCGATGCGAAAAGGAGGATCTCAAATTCTCTCTACGAGCAATGGGGATGTGAAGGGAAAATGCGTTGTGTCTAGAGGATACATTACGAAAAGAATAAAAGTGAGACATAGGTAGATCAACAATTCCATTAATAATCTTGAGAGAGAAGATAATATCAGATACAACTCGGCGAAGATACAAAGATCGCAAATTAGCAGAAACTAGTCTCTGATCATAACAAGGTGGAGATGAAATACGAAAAGAAGTACGGTAATGCAACAATCGGGTGAATAGATGCTGACATCTCTCTAATTGCCTAATTGGTCCTTTAGCTGAAGGAGACCAAACAGGGGAAGCGTACTCTAGAATAGGGACAATGAATGAACGATAAGCACGGATATAGGGGTCACTAGATGTTCAAGAAACAGATCTAAACAGAAGATAAATAAGCATATTAGCTTTCTTACAAATGATGTCGATATGAGGTAAGAAGGAGAGTGAGGGATCAATGTAAACTCCTAAATCACGAACTGGATCGGGGGTAAGAGTTGATAGAGTATGGGTTGAGGGGATTGTTTTTACCTATGTAAAGGGCGGCGCATTTCTTTTCAGCAACCGATAACTGCCAAGTTTCGCAGTATTCTAGGATACCCTGTAACCCTTGTTGAAGTTGAGCCGGGATAGAAGGAAGCTCGTTAGGTTTATGAGTGATGTACACTTGATGTCATCAGCAAAGAGACGAAAGTTGACTAGAGGAAATGGAGAAAGAGCCCCGGGTAGATCGAAAAGATAGATAAGAAAGAGGAGAGGACCTAATACGCTGCCTTGTGGGATTCCGCTGAGAACCAATCTCTCAGAAGAGAAAGAGGTGCCAACTTTCACTAATAAGCGACGATCGAGCAGGAAATCGGAAATCCAATTAAATAAACAACCGCGAATACCTAGGCAATTTAATTTATGGAGGAGTTTAGAGCGAGAAACCGTATCAAATGCCTTAGCTAGATCAACATAAACGACGTCAACACAATGATTTCTATCAAGAGATTCACGCCAAGACTGAGTGCAATCAAGAAGTTGAGAAACAGTGGACTTACCACGGACGAATCCGTGTTGCTCAGAAGGAATAATAGAATGGATTTCACACCAACGAACAAGCTTAGGTTTAATAATTCGTTCCATAACTTTACTCGGAATGGGAGTGAGCGAGATAGGGCGGAAGTCCGACAAAGAGGAAGGAGAAGAGACTTTAGGAATGGGAACAACAAAGGAAAGCTTCCAAAGAGAGGGGACTTGGCCAAGCATCAAACTGTAGTTCATAATGTGAGCAAGTGATTCAGATAGAGACAAATAACACGAGGGTCTAATAGAGAGGGGGCAATTGAGGAACGAGGTTTAAATCGAGTCGAGATGTAACGGTAATAGGAACGGCTGCGATTGCCTGATAAAAGCTTGTTTTCCTTGTTACGAATGAACATCACTCGCAAAGCACCCCTTCACGACTCTTCAGTCACACTCAACGCATGACCTACTTTGAGTCCCGATTTGACAAGTTCTGCAAAGCACTGCAGACAGAGGAGGTGGCCACAGCACAAGTCTACGATAGGCGACGTAGCGAGGGTGGACGAAGAGGGAGGCGGGAGGGCATCTGACGAAGGTACATTTAGGTTAAAAATATACTGTAGATGTATACTGTAGATGCCCAGCAAAATCGCCGGTGTATAACAATAAGGTCTTCTGTATATGCCGATGATTTGAAATTGTTTTCTGAAGCGCCAACACATTCTGAGGATTTGCAACTAGCTCTTGATGCTATTTCAACCTATTCCAATCAATGGAATCTAGGATTATCTGAGACTAAATGTACCGTTATGTATTATGGCAAACACAATCCACGTAGGAAATGTCACATTAATGGAATCCCCCTTGCACCCACTACGGATGATAAGCTGTTCGTTAAAGATTTAGGCGTACTTTTCTCTCCCTCGCTTTCCTTTTCTTTACATATCAACAAATTTCTATCTAAAGCCCGCACCATGTGTAACTTATTGTTTAAATCTTTCCGTAGTTCTTGCCCCTCTATCTATGTACGGTCATTCACCACTTTTATCCTTCCAAATCTTGAATACTGTTCAACCATCTGGAACCCTTCCCATAGTGTTGAATTGACTAGGCAAATTGAACGAATTCAACGTCATTTCACCCGTAGATTATATGCCCGCTGTAACCTCCCCAATGTTCCTTACCGACAACGTTTAATTGATTTAGATCTCATCACATTAGAAAAACGTAGGTTCATTACTGATATTATGTTCTTGCACTCTATACTTCACAATAGATGCGTGCTTGATACGTCATCTTTATTCGTCCGCACTCCTATAATTCGCTCTCTTCGTAACACTCATCATCTTAGAATTTCCTTACCATTCATGCTACCTCATTCGCATAGTACATTTGTATCACGGACATTATCTATTTGGAATCAATTACCTGCCCCATCTGTATCCTTACACCATGAATCTTTTCGTAATTTTATTGCCTCTCAACCCACCTCTTTTTTCCCTGTTTCTATTATTAAAGTCTGGTTAGATCTTTGATCTTTACCCCCTGACCCTTCCCCTCTCATACCCTTGCTGCCGCAAGAAACCCGATTCGACATCCGTTTCTGGATCCACCATAATCTTGTTTTCTCGTTCTTGCAACTTGACGGAATAAACAATGAATGAATGAATGAATGAATGAAAGGTTCTAAACAGTCATTCCATTCTTTTGGGATGGTTTCACTTCTTTTAAAAGTCACTCATCGAAAGTTCCAAAACGTCACATCACCGAGTTCGTGAAAAATCGATCGAAATCGATATTACCTTGATCCAAAGACGACAAGCAAATGCAACAGAAGGATGACGTCAGACCGGATGTCGTGGCCGCTGAACCTGCTTCGACTGATGCAGCGGGAGCTGCAGCAGTGCAGGGTCGGAGATGCTGCAGGGCCGCCGATGGCTGAAATAGACACGTATCTAATACATAAATTTTCAGTATCCTCGATGGATCGAAAATATGTAGGGGCAGGACAGATTGGGGGGGGGGGGGGGCGAAATATGCAGTGACTGTACCGAGTGGGAACGAAATAGGAAGTGACTGGACAGAGGGATATATCAATTATGTTGTGAATCGATCGGTGGGCATAGCATACGGTACCAAAATGTATGATCTGATAGCACTGATAGACGTTGTACGGCACCGATAGGCGAGCAAGCAGCAGATATATTAGTTTACTTGAGAGTAGAATTAGCATGTAGGGTTGGCTATTCGACCCCAGGTAGCGACGGTCGCAATCCCTCCTCGTCGCCTAATTTCGTAATAGGCGAGGGGGAGGGAGGTAGCGGGGTCGCAACGAGGGTCGCATAGCTAACCCTACTAGCATGGCATATTGCAGATGCCCAGAATGGATTCAGAAATGCGGATTCATAAGACAGTACTGTCAGAATAGAGAGTCCAGTCATTAATTCTATGCATCTTTTTGTCGGTCCAAGTGAAATAATGGAAATAGACGTTTCCTTTACGAGAATGAACATACCTCACTGCACTCCTTACATTTGAATACGAATCGAGCTCGTGCTATCGCACCAGCCTGAGTACCACACTCGAAACACTCAGCAGGGATACGGTCACTGAAAGTTTGATATGTTCGAGTTATTGGGGCGTCTTCTCAGCTTCCTCGGTATGATAAATATATATATCGAAATGAGCCTTTTTTTGAACCGAGATCAACTTGCTATGAGAAAAAAATGAACCTTCTTAGGACATCACTCCATCTCTCGGGCTCTCTTTGCACTTGAATTGATGTCGAATCACATGCGGAGCAATGCACCCTGAGCTGCAATAACAGCATAATGGTGATGAGGCAAAACACGTTACGAGTTGTTTCATCACGCGACTGCTTCGGTATTCCTGCTATGGCTGCGCGCCACTTTTGAGAAGCTTCCTGTCCACAAAACCACGCAGCCGCGCGAAAGCAGCTGCGCAGCTTCATGAAAGTGGTGGCTCAGCTGCGAAAAAGTGGCGCGGAGCTACTGTAATGTTCAAATAGTTGCCTGCACCACTTTCATGAAGCCGCGACGCACCTTTCGCGAAGCTGCTTTCGCGAGGCTGCGTGGTTACTCGGGTTTTGCCGCGCTAGAGTCGCGCCACTTTGGGGAAGCTGCGCAGCCACCCTCTCCTCTTTTCGCGTGCTCTCTCACATCTCTCTCATCTCACACGTGCTCTCTCACCTCTATCTCATTTCACACGTGCTCTCTCACCACCCGTTAACAATAAATAAATTTGAATATGTTAAAACTAACTTTAGCTGTTCGTACACATTTGCAGTTCTTGCAATAGACGAAGAATGTCGATAACTGAAATGAAGGATTTTTCCAAAAATCGATTTGTATGTTAAATACCCCGCGTTTTATTGAATTCTCCGGCGTATTCACGATATCCGTTGTTGCAATTGATTGCTCCTTCGTCTCCACCACGAGAGCGAGAAGAGAACTGAAAACAATGGATATTCATTAATATAAATAAAGAGCGACTCCTCTTGTTGTTTTGTCCTCTTGTTTTGTTCAGACTCCGCACTCTTTTTTCGCACGGGGTAAAACAGATGGTTCCGTAAACAACGCCTCCCCTCTTTCTCCTTTCAATTAAGAACTACGTCTGTAGTAGGGTTGGCTATTCGGGCTATTAGGGCCCGCAATCTTTCGCTTCGAATTGCGGGCCCGCAATCCTTCTCCCTCTCCCTCGTCTCCGGAGGAAAAAATACCAAACGAAAGATGTGGCTCGTTTTCAGATGCGTTCCTGATACTGTATGTCCAATTCGAGATCATAGAAAGGCCCGCAATCAGAGGCGAGAGATTGCGGGCCCGTAATACCGCAATCGATTAGCCAACCCTAGTCTGTAGGCACAGTTTTCCCCTGGGGGGGGGGGGGCACGTTCTGATATTCTCAATGCGCTTCTTCTATTTTGCCTATTTGCAACTTTTTCTCTCCTTTTCTCAATGGTTATACTAGCGATCTGGTGCAAAAAGAAATAAGTTGGGCGGAAACTCGCGTTGAGGGTCCCAGCTGCAGCTGCTGCACGGACGTCTCGGGCTGCAGCCTGCTGCCTCCGAGGATTAAGTGCAATCGGCCGGTCGGAACTTCACATAATGCAGAAACCTGAATTTTTAACAAAAAGTTATCACGCACCGAACTGATCATGATCAGAAATATTGCTTCTGTTGTCGAGTAGCGATGACAAAACGGACTCGGAAAGCCGGCTTCGATTCGGTTTCAAGCCGGTTTCAAGTCGGCCCGAAAAGCCGTTTTGTCATCACTATTGTCGAGCAAAAAATAGTACTCCTAAAGTACCTTCTTAAGAACTTCGGCAACCGTATCCAGACTAGGATCGACGGTTACTGTGAGTTCCAGTTTATCCACATGCCCGTCTGGTCTTCGCTCTCGAAGTGTGATTGGTACATTCATCAAGAGGCTGCTATAAAAAAAACATCCATGTGCATTAAATTGCTTTGTGTTCAGATACAAAATGCAGACGAAAACTGACAATGGTGCAGAGAACATCTGCTCTGAGAATAATTTGTTTATAAATAGATGAGAAGCAATCGACAATGATATAGTGATAAAACAAAGATAAAACAATATATTATTATAATAACCAACTATAATAATAATGGTTAGTCACAATCAAAATAGGTCATAGAGTATCAGTCAATCAGAGCCCGTTCTGGAAAAATAACTGAGATATATGAAAGCGATACACGATACAAAGGGTAAAACATATAAAAATGAGCAATAATAGATATAAACACACTGTGAGAGATCACCAGAAAAGGGGGGGGGGGGGGGGGTAGAACAAGAGTGTGCATTAGAAGACCAAGCTTCCTTCGTTCTCCAGATCCTTGAGCACTTCGCACATGCTAGCATCGGCACTGATCAATTGTCGAACCTGAACATGTTTTATAAGTAAAAATAAAGAATACATTTATGAGGAAAATAATATTATCGAGAAAGTGGGCGGAGATTCCGATCATCATTTACTGACCATTTCTCTCATCTCCTTCATCCGCTCCTCATCCATCCATTCGTCACACTTCTCCTTCCTTCTCGCTCTCTCCACCCATGAATCCAGAGTAGACAGCAAATCGCGAACCTTACCCGTCGTGTCTGCAAGTATAGTATTATTCGAAATATTTATAGTAGTTTTTGTTTCAATAGTTTTTGACCCCATCCGGAGCAAAAACAACTGTACCAATTTGTTCCAAATATCGCACATTATTTATTCGCCCGAATTTGTTCCAAACAACCCACTGTTCATTATGAGCATGTCCGTGTATCTGACAACCATCGGACGAAGATCCTCATGCGATCTGGCATCCAGAGCCGCGAATATCCAACCCTGAAAAATGATCTTTTTTTATAATTAAAACTAACACTGGTTAACACGTATGGATAGTAAACAATCGCAAGCTTGCAAAAGATTCGTCAAATGTTCGCAATGATGCAATTACTCTTCGCTCACTGTTTTCTTACTGGTGGTTTCACATGAGGAACTGGTTCTGTGTGGTAGAGCCCCCCCCCCCCCTCTCCGGATCATGCATTTTGGTACCGTAAATCCCCGACGTTCGAGTCACTACATATTTAGGTCCCTCCACTGCCTTGTCACTATATAATTCACTATCTCTGTTCAGTCACTAAATATTTCGCTCCCCTCCGTCCTGTCACTACATATGTTTGGTCCATCGAGGATACTGAAAATGTATGCTCCGGATGCTAATTGAAATATGGAAACTTTTCTAGATCAGTGCCGGGACCCCGCCCCCTAACTCCACCCCCTTGATCAGGTGCGGGAGGGTGGAGATCAGCCCCACCCTAAGGCATTTTACAACGATAAAACTTGATCCAAGTTGTTTGGCAATACGTATAGTCAGTAGCGAGATTCGGAAGGGGGAGGAAGGCATGAGCGGGGGTGGCCCCGGCACTGAACTAGAAAAGTGCCGAAAAATGATAAACAACAGCAACTCGCCTCCATCTGTGCCTGTCCGACCCAGGTACGCGTGGCCAGGGACGTCTTCGGAGCCACTCCAGGCCTGTAAATAGCAAACTTTCAATTAACGGTGTTTTATAATATATATTTAATCCTCTACAACCACATTCTATCTGCACCAGGAATGCCAAACTCAAGAAAGCATCTCCCAATTCCGCGTGTTCTCCCGTCGCTCTGACCAGTGAGAGGGCGGACAAAAAGAAGAGACACATTGACATGACTACTGCCTACCTCTTCTTGTTTCTGATCGCAGTCGCTATCGCCCCTCCTCCCAAGTCATCATTGGACAGTGCTTCACCCGAGATTCGGGACAGTCCGTTGCATGTGTCCACGGGGATCCTGCAATAAAGTCCGTCAATTAGTTTTTAAATTTAATACACCCACGATTAAATAACGGGATATGATAAGTGTCCCACTAACCAGCTCTGCAGATTCACGCTGTAACTGTACGTGGACCCGTTGGTGAATGAGATGAGAGGAGACCCAGATGGGGAGAGTGAGATCGAGTGAAGATGAACATCTGAAAAGAAGAAGTAACATTTCATCCCGACTCCCAGTTTGCACTCAAAGGGTATCATAATAGTGATATGCATCAATGATAGTCCACAGTCACATAATATAATGAGCCTAGCTTCATAGAAAAAAGTTCAAAAAGTTGTTAACTCACCATTCGACACGATGTCCAATACGGGAATGCGCGAGAGAATGGCCGTCGATTTCGCCAGATCCCTGTGTCGTTGAATGAGTTTGTGAAATTTTCGGCATAATCCCCTTTTTAAGATCTTATACATTAGGCAAAATCATTAACGCCGTATTAATTAGGAAAAAATAATGAAATTAAAAAGCTGACCAGCAGCTAAAGTAGCCGTTGCTCGTGAGAACGAACGTACGCGAATCTTGCATTCCCAACTGCGCCGGCAACGAATCCAACTGCAATATCAGAACTGCAATGTAGTGGCACTAACAAGATAGCTGATACCCAAGATGGTTACTCACAATATAAATAAGGCCTCCTAATATGAAAAAAATTGCAGTACCTGAAGCATGAACGAGAATGCGCCCGTCTCAGTAACGAGCACGTGTAATGAGCAGTCCGAACAGACCAGCACTGTCCACTTGCTGCAAGAGATAATATTGTAGAAATGTTCGTCCCCGTTTTTCCATAAAATTAAGACAGTTATTTCTGAACAAATTCAAGATACACGGTAATAAACTATAACTTTCGAAAGAGTTCCTAATGGCTGTTCGTCCTTACGCATTAGCAGTCATGACGAGAACCGGAGCATTCAGGAATGTTGTCCAAACGAGCTTCTCTCCAGGCGGCACGCCCTCTTCCAATTCGGGAAGTGAACCTGCACATTCAAAATGGGCACTTTCCTAGATCGCAACCAAGACCCGCCTCCTCTCAAATGGGCGGGCCATGCCCACTTCTTTCTTACCTTTCTCCCCAATCGGGCTACTAGCTATGATTACACACAAACTACTTGCACTAAATCGGATCTTCATAAGAACGCTTTTGGCTTAGGCTCAGGTACACGCAGCTTTGGAGGGGCGGGAAAGGGGAGTGGCTTGGTTGCCATCTAGGAAAGTTCCTCAAAACGTCTTTTTTTCTTTCTTTAGGCAGGGCAGCGACATCGATCACACCATTACTACTGCACTCACAAGTGATGACAAATCGGAGCTCGACTCTCCTCATTTCGCGTGCTCTCTCATTTCTCTGAGCTGCGAGAGAGCAGGGAAATTGAGGAGAGTCGCCGCCGATTCGCTAGCACTGACCATCATCCAACCATTTCAGCCGGACCACTTGCGTCGCCCTCACTCCCGTCGGAGACGCCCATTCGTTGTAGCTGGCGATGAAAGCCTGCTTCACCTCAACAATTATGGATAAGTTGGATGGAGTGGCCCTCTCCTAGAGAGAGAGAGAGAGGGGGGGGGGTACTCCCCTTCGCAGGGGTAACCCTGTCAAGCAAGGGGGATACTTGTAACCTGGGCCTCCCAGCCAAGGTTACAAGTACCAACAATTATGGGATGAAATGCATGTTACCATTTATTTTAATATATTAAATAAATGTTAAATCAGAAAATAAAAATAAAATGCGAACCCCTCCGATGGGTTGCAGCAGCATGCGCTGCATCTCGGCTGCGGCCAGGGTGAGCGAGTCCTTCTGCACTCGCTCGAGAGAACGCATCTGCGGCCGACGGAAATCAGCCACCAGCATGTGTTCTCTAAAATAATATTAATATTCATTCATTCATTCATTACTTATTCCGTCATGGGGGCACGTTTACAAGAGAATAACTGTGATGTGTCGCGCATGTGTCGTGATGTGTGATTAAGAGACCGGCTCCGTTATTTTCGACCATTTTCGACCACCCTTTGGTCACGGTGCCCCCGGAATGGCAGCCACAAGCCCATCCCCGAATATGATGAGTACTTTAGTCGTACATTGTTCAAAACATTTTTTATTTTCTGTTACCTCAAATCACCTGGTTGAAAATTGATCCCGTAGGCAAAATGCTCAAAAAATCATATTTTCTCAGCCAGATTAGATAGGTTAAATTGCTCAATTACGTTAACATAAGAGTGTCCCGAGGTATATAATCAGCCGTTATGATATGACTGTACTCGATTTGAAAATCATTTTTGAAATTTATTTTTTACTTTTTTGGGATTTCTTGCAAAACGAGGAAATAACGCAGGCTCCCACTATGCTCAATTTGTGGGACCTTCTCACATGCATCGAAACCTCATTGAGTGGAAATTTTCAATTTTTACGAAAAGCGTCGTTTTTACGTTTGAAGACAGTCAACTGAGGGGTTAGATTGTGATTTAATTCCCTTATGGCCGAATAAATGCCTCAAATGCGTTAGTTCGAAAACTACTCAACGTTTCCAATTGTGTAGTGTTGATTTAAGTCGAAATAACCATACTTCCCGAGATTTTGAAAAATCGGTTTTTTGAATCTTGTTGACTTTGCATTTTTCCGACACTTTTTTGTTCTAACAAAGAAATAACGCAGACATTCACTATTATAATTCGGTAGACCCATCAACTATGCATCGAATCCCTATCACCTAAGCCGTTCATATTTTTACGAAAGTCTCCATTTTTCCGCTTGAATTCACGTGTTTGAGAGGTACAAATTCAAATTTATTTCATTGTGATCGATCATGAATACAGAACAGTATATGGCAAACACTAGTCAACGTTTCACATTGAGTCGAGTCACTTATCATCGAAAAAACCAGGTTCTGCAAGTTTCAATGAAAATTTTATTTTGGAGATAGAATAACGATCTACAATTTTTCGATTTTTTTCATTGTTTCAAATCATGGTTTTATCGATGATAATTTACTCGCCTTAATCAGAAACGTTGCCTAGTGTCTGCCATTTACTGTTCTGTATTCATGATCGATCACAATGAAATAAATTTGAATTTGTACCTCTCAAACACGTGAATTCAAGCGGAAAAAATGGCGACTTTCGTAAAAATATGAACGGCTTAGTTGATAGGGATTCGATGCATAGTTGATGGGTCTACCGAATTATAATAGTGAATGTCTGCGTTATTTCTGCGTTAGGACAAAAAAGTGTCGGAAAAATGCAAAGTCAACAAGATTCAAAAAACCGATTTTTCAAAATCTCGGTAAGTATGGTTATTTCGACTTAAATCAACGCTACACAATTGGAAACGTTGAGTAGTTTTCGAACTAACGCATTTGAGGCATTTATTCGGCCATAAGGGAATTAAATCACAATCTAACCCCTCAGTTGACTGTCTTCAAACGTAAAAACGACGCTTTTCGTAAAAATTGAAAATTCCCACTCAATGAGGTTTCGATGCATGTGAGAAGGTCCCACAAAATGAGCATAGTGGGAGCCTGCGTTATTTTCTCGTTTTGCAAGAAATCCCAAAAAAGCAAAAAAATAAATTTCAAAAATGATTTTCAAATCGAGTACAGTCATATCATAACGGCTGATTATATACCTCGGGACACTCTTATGTTAACGTAATTGAGCAATTTAACCTATCTAATCTGGCTGAGAAAATATGATTTTTTGAGCATTTTGCCTACGGGATCAATTTTCAACCAGGTGATTTGAGGTAACAGAAAATAAAAAATGTTTTGAACAATGTACGACTAAAGTACTCATAATACTCGGGTATGGGCTTGTGGCTGCCATTCCGGGGGCACCGTGACCAAAGGGTGGTCGAAAATAACGGAGCCGGTCTCTTAATACTAACAATAAATGGGAAACTAAAAAATTCAAATTATGCAACTAGAAGACAACGATGTGCTTCTCAATCTCTGCAACGAACCTGTTCGTGAAGTTGCTTCTATCGTCGACTACTGCAGGCTCTCCCTCGTCATCCGCCAATCCCTCCATATCGCAGTCCTCATCTGACGAATTCGAAGCAGATGATGATTCTTAAATACTTTTTTTTAAAATCTGAATTTCGCTTACAAGTTCCATTGCATCATCAATTCATCATGGTGAGCGTGCCAATAACAACTAGTGATAGGACTCCTCTCTGCACACACTTCGTCTTTCTGACCCCCGCGAGAGAGTGTGCAGAAAAGAGAGTGCCAAAACCGAAATTTCATCAGCAATAACAACCAAGGCTTGAAGCCGGCTTGCCGAGTCCGTTTTGTCCTCACTAATGTCTACGTCTGTTTCATTATGGTCATTGAGCAAGCGCACATATTGAAATTTAATTTTCATGAATAGCCTCACCACTAGGAATGCCAAACCAATTCCCAATTCATTCAGACCGACCCAATTACTTGATAATAGGGTGGAATTGGGATCCCGTAAATTAGAGAAAATAAAACAAAGACTCGGAAAAAAATGCCTGATATGAGAGGTATCAGTAGGTATCGGTATTTCGTAATTACTATCAGTCATTTGGAAGGTCTCTCACTAACTATCAGACCCAATTACTTGAGAATTGGAATTGGGTTGAAAGCGAAAATAGCCAAGTAATTGGGAATTGGAATTGGTCAGACATCACTACTCACCACTGCTGCTTCCTGTACTCGACGACGTATCTCCCGTGTCTCTCGTATCAATTTCCTATAACTTAACATATCTCAATGTCTTCGAAACTACCTCTGTGTCTACAGTATAATAGTAAATTCACTCATGAAACAACCACGCATTGATAATGAGGAAGCGAGGGATGAATTTCCTTTTTTTTTAAAAAGAAATTTGATCTTCTATTTTAGAGATATAAAATATGAGTTTGTATGAGAGAGAATAGTGGGACAAAACATGTTGTATAATATAAACAATCTAGGTAATTAGATATACAATCCTCAAAAATAAAGATTATTTTTTTCTCAAAAATATATACATAAAAATAATATCTAACCTTCGCAATGCTGCCACATACGGGTTTATCTTGCTTTTTCATTCTCTTCGCTGGTGGTGGTGCATCCGCCTTCTCCAGTTCCAGCACATCATCAGGAATAACACTGTAAGAGTCATAATATCGATTTTATGGATAGCACCACGAACCATCATCATTCTGTGTCACGAAGGTGAAATAAACATTGAAAAAACTTCGTAAATCACAGACCGTTGGCATATGATTGTTTGAAACATTCATATAACAATAAATGTGTTATAAACCAATTGAAAGAAACTAACGGCTTTTCGGGTACACTGTTATCGATTGTCGAGCAGAGAAAAACGGGCTGAATGCGTCGCTTCCCGTCTTTTGATCGGTTCTGAATATTAAATATTTTAACACATTGAAATATTCAATATAAATATTTATATATTTAATTGAAATATTTATATATTTCAAAATACATTGAATCATGTCCCTCTCAATGCTCTCGCCCGTTCGAATTCATATACTCCTCGCTGCTTTACGGAGCGTGTGAAATGGTAAGACTCGTAGTTTTTACAAACCTCAATTTGCTCCTTTCTCTTCTCGATCATCTCTGCTTCTTCCTTCGCTCTCTTCTCGGCTTCCTCTCTTTCGCGATCACGAGTCTCCTGAAGAAGAATAATAAAAATTTATAATGTGTCAAACCCTCAGAATATCTACCGGCCCTCTATCTCGGGGTCAAGGAAGCCCCATTGGTCATCGAAAACCGATAATAAAGTGGGGGGGGTCATCTCAGAAGTGGGTCCTTGGATCAGTCAATTAATAGGCGAAAGGCGTGATATGTGCAGCACGAAGCGCTGAACCCAGGCAAATGAGTTCCCCGACGTAGTCCGCGGTCAATTTGGTTACCATCCAAACTATTTTTCTCAATACCTTCTGAGTATCCTTGGGGGGCTGGACTGTTGTTCGAGATGCAATCAGGTCGGCGGCCGTCTCGATGAAGGAACTGCAATCACTGGTAAGTTCCCACGGATACATGGTCTCTGTGTCATAAACTTTCAAAAAATAGAGGAATTTAAATATAAGTTCAATTTAAATTTTTTGTTACGCCAGGCTCCGAAGACCTTTTGTATGCTCACGAATGGACTGCAATCACCATTTTCCACTCCCCCACAAACATGAATACGGCAAGGCTAAAGAGAAAGAACGAAATTACCTTTCTCCCTTAAATGATTGAATACCATCCATTCTTTCTCAAAAAAACTAACCCCTTAGCCTGGTTGCCATTAACTCCATCCCTTCCATCCTCTGCTGTTCCGTTTTCGGCGACTGTGTACTGTGACGGTCGAGTACGGTAGAAATCAAAGCACATATCGGACTGAAATATATTTTTTTAGAATGAATAACATTAGATGCAATCATACACAACCGGAAACGCATATTACAGGTAGTCTTACCCGAGATGTATGCATCTTATCTATTTCATAATGAACAAAACTGATAATGAGAAAAAATAAAACGTTTAAAAAAAATAAAAAATAAAAAAATAAAACATCGCACCATTTCCTGATCTCGCAGCCTTCTTCCCAACGCCTTTTCGTCGAAGAGAAGCGTCTTGACCGATCCATCCTGGAATAATAGAAGTTGCAAACATTGCATGTAGCATTTCGAGAAAATCCTGGCTATGCTTCTTCTTTTTTCTCTCGCTTTTACACGGTGTACAGTACACCCCACCGTGAAGGAGTTGGCTACTTTCTCTCTTAATTTTTAAATTAAAACAAAATTCTTACCTGGCTACAACAGAAGAGGGTAGTGTTCTTCCAGACAACATCCATCACAGAATGCTTGAAGAAATTGTACAAGACGACGAGTGGTCGAGTAAGGCCAGGCAGTCCCCACACCTGCAGTCACAACCATCACAAAAATGAAGGGGAAATTACTTGAAATCACTTCCATTAAAATGTTTGAGATGAAATAATTGAAGATGAACAGATATGTAGGCAGCAACTAACCGATAGAGACTTGTCTCGGGAACCAATAGCGAACAGGGCGATCTGCAATTCAATATGTTCGAAAATATGACTATGAAACATCTACGCAATTTAATTATAGATAATTCTATGGCCGGATTGGGCAAACACACAAGCCTATCTGTCATATGAAACGAATCCTAATTGAACATGCTATAATGGCGATGACGAATACATTAATAAGGATATTAGGATTACCTTGCGAGTGCGGCCCTTGTGGTCTTCATACTCAAAGCAGCGAGGGGCACTACGGACTACTGTCACGGCCTGACAAACGGAATGCATTAGCGATGGCAAACATATTAGAAATAAGTATAAGATGCGAGATATGACATTCGTTTAATGATATTTTACGTATAATCAATCGCTCTATCACATTTAGATGATCTCGTCGTCTTATTACTTCTGAGAAGTGTGAATTGGGGAGAGGCACTATTCGATAGGAAGTCGTTTTGGTCCGTTGTCTCTCCATTCTACACACTCT
The DNA here is from genome assembly GCA_036245825.1 of Pristionchus entomophagus. Classification (NCBI taxonomy): domain Eukaryota; kingdom Metazoa; phylum Nematoda; class Chromadorea; order Rhabditida; family Neodiplogasteridae; genus Pristionchus; species Pristionchus entomophagus. The sequence goes on from BTSX01000003.1 coordinate 37,346,564, forward strand.
CTTATCAGTCAGATCAAAGAGAGTGGTGCGAAATGGCTACAGTACAGATCATAAAGTACATCACTAATATTCGAGTTTACCTTTCGATGTCCGACCAGATCACGACCCGTGTCCCAACTGCCGCGCTCCACCATCTGAAAAGTAATATATTAAATTATTAAATTTAAAGTAATATATTAAATTGACCGGAAAATAAGAAACCGTCAACGAAATAAACTACTTGAGCGATGGGTCCCCCGTTGTTCATCCCACATGGTGCGACGAGAATCTTTCCATCGGGAGACCAGTCTGGACGCATAAACATTGTCGACTGAGCACTCTGGAAAAGTTAAGAATCGAGGTACGTTTTGAAAATCGTGTTTATATAAACTATGACTGGCATATGTGGGCGGCCATCTAACCTTGATTTTTAGAAGGTGTTCAGATCCCCCAATACTAAGGCTGAAAGTAGCCTAGCGAATATACATTCTAAAAATCGGATGCCTTTGATTCTAATCATACGCCCCTATGAGATCATCGGATGGATGTCCGTGGGTAGGTCAAAAGTTTCAAAATTTAAAAAGTTTTTCAAATCTTCCAGAATTTTCTATCAGAGATGCTTCAGTAAATGGGCATTCTGAAAAATAAGATGCCTTTGCCCTAAACAGATGCCTCCATGAGGAAATCGGATGCCCCACAATTTCTACCAGACCATGCGAAACCACTGATGACTGGTAGTTCAGCACAAGCCATAATAGTCAAAATATTTCCTGCTCCACCAGTAGTCAGTAGCGTCTTCCTATTCCGGGTTCGACTATAAATTAATTTGGATATCAATACTTCTGCAGAGAAATAAATCGGTTAAATATGAGCAATATAAGTAGTAGATGGTAGCTCACATCGAGGAATGGTTCCGAAATCGAAGTCTCGCACGTCCAGTTATCCATGGTCCACACTCGCAAATGCTTGTCGTGCGATTGTGAGGCGAGATACTTTCCGATCGGATCGAATGAGAGACCCTGTGAAAATATGCGATTCAGTGTATTCGAGATAAATAAGTTAACACATGATAACTTCTTCGGTTTCTAGCCCAGATTGCGATAGCGCAGATTGAAATAAGAAACGGAAATCGAGATAGGGAAGAAGGAGAACGCGATCACATAAAGAAGAGATTGCCAGCAAACGTACCTTCACCGCTCCCGTGTGTCCTTCTCTCGCTGCATCCAGAACAACGATACGCTCTGGAAAAAATACCAATTCGCATACCCTTTTCATTAGTACATCAACTATGATGATGCATATCATTTTGCTCGTTGCGGAAATCCCCCTCCAAATGCCATGTGGAAATGTCATGTTGGTCGTACCGGGCAGCTTCAGGGCGTTCCAAACCACAATCGTATTATCCATGGACGAAGATGCGAGGAAACGGCCGTCACAGGACCATCCCACTGCCAGTACCTAAATAAGTTTACTATTTTAAATAGTTACACGCCGCTAATCACTCAAACATCACAATATCATTAAAATAATGAAAATAGTATGGATGGCACTAGGTCGGATGATAACCGAATGAATGAGAACCACAAACATTTCGTCTCCCAGTATTTTGCCAGTATGGTCAATATGCACTGAACCATCTGAGAAAATACTGGGATACGACAATTTTGGTTCTCATCCAGTTGACCCTAATCCAGTCTCATCCAGTCCGACCTAGTGCCGTATGGAGAGCATACCTCCATTGAGTGCCCATGCAGTGTATGCACACACCGATACTTCTCGAGACTGGCGTCCTCCTTTCGCATTCCAATCGTGCCGGCAGACTTGATCCGTCCTCCGTACTCCCATACTGTCACTGTCTGCAATTGTGGAATAAGTGCGTGTTACCATACAATTCACTCATTTTAGGCATAAAACTTAGAGACTAGACTCATAGTAGACCAACATCGAAATTAAAATGTAAATTAAACTCCAATATAGTATATTAGTGAATGGGCAAAGAACGAGATATTTGTATATTGATAAGTAACGAGATAAGTATTGTATATTGAATATACAATACTTGAAATATTTCGTTCTTCGCCCATTCATTCAAACAGAGCGACTCACTCATTCCGGCCTTAATTCTCGCAATCCCATTATCAATTAGAACTCTTTCTATACTCAAATATTGAGTAAAACTTCTCATGTAAAGAACGAATGAAAGGCAGATTCTGAATTCGTACCTTATCATCTGAAGCAGCTGCGAAGTACTTTCCGCACGGAGACCATCGGACAGTGTTGACGCCTCCTTCAGTTGGAACCATTTAGAGTTATCATATCAGATCCTTACACCATAATACAAAAATATATCAAGTGTGAGACCACCCAATATTACAAAAATACTCATATTGAATTAAAACGGTATGATAAAGCCGTTGTTTAAAAATTATTGAAACCTTTGCACTGGTCCTATCCCATTTTGTTGGTTGCAACCTACTAGTCATGGGAATCCTGGCGAGGAGAGGGTTGTGATTCTTCACATTCCTTCCATGCTCCTCGCTCATCATCGGCAGAAGACTCCAGATGACGATCAATCCGTCGCCTCCGTCGCCCTTCAAACTTGGTAAAAATTTAACAAAATTTCTCTAACAAACAAAACTTTGTAAGACACTAGGCTAGATTTTTTCTCGGTGATCGTGTTCAATTGCTGTGGACAATCCGCATATCCGAATAACAGATTCTGCTTTAAAAAAGTGGTTCTAGGACGAGTCATTCTTTTCGAGTGGCTGTTTAATATGATAGTATCTACTGGTTGCCTATAGAAGTGTCTCACATTTCCGCAGGTGGCCAGCTTGTACTCTGTTGGGGATACATCGAGAGAGTAGATAGCTCCTCCATCGTGTGTCACCCATGGAGTGACCACCACCTTCACACTCATCTGCTTCACTACCGCACCTGGAATGCCACCACTTCAATCACATGGGAAACCCGTTTGAACTAGTGATGACAAAACGGAATCGGCAAGCCGGCTTCGCGGTAGAAAATGACGGGTTGAAGCCGGCTCAAAGCCGTTTTGTCATCACTAGCTTGTACGATAAAGGTTATGTGAATGAGATGGAGCTGTCAAACTTCCCCTAGCAACGCTACTTTTGCCAGGCGAATGGTTTGCCGGTTTGTGCAACCGGCCCAGCCAGTTCAGGTATAAGTTCGTGAATATTCAAGTAATGATTGTGATTAGTCAACACACATATTTCTTCAACTCAACAGGACTCCCGCATATCTCCTTTAACCGTCTACGCATGGATAATATACATGGGGTGAACGGAAACTAACATTTGACAACACATAATACACCGATTGAGTTGATTAAGCCATGAACCTAATTATTAAATACATTCTTTCCCATCAAAGGCTAAATGGTCGGAGAGAAAAAAAAGCGAAAAACCACAAATGGTTCGTATACTATAAGTTTCTCAGCACATACATGTCGCTAAAGAGCAAATTTCTAAGAAAAAACAACCGTGTAATCACAAAAGAAAACTGGCAAAACCCTTCTGAGACAGATTAGAGATTATTGTTTCTAGCTTTACTGTAGTAAATTAGTGGACAGATACATAGAAATGAGTTGAATTCTTCCATTCAAGGCACATATAAATTAACTGCAGGTAACATGACATGTCATAGCTAGCGAGAGATAAGACTAATCTGAATCACATAAGACTACAAGAAACAGAATGAATGAAAACAATCTCTGGTTAAATTCTCGGGTAAAAATGTGTAGAGAACATTATTAAAATTCCGCGATCACTTCTCATTAGCTGCCCGATACGATTCGCGCTGCACGGCCAGACGCTCCTTTCTCGTATCACGATCACGATATCTGCAAAATGCGTACATTTTAGAGGAGGGTGTATCATTTTTGAACTGTCGTTTTAGAACTGGTCCTTTTAGAACTGGAAAATGTTGCCTTGACCTTAATCCTGAGTTTTAAAGGTGGTCCTAAAGTACTCTAACTTGACCCTAAGGCTTAGGGAAGCACTTTGGGAACTTTTGGTCGGTAAATAAGTACATTAGGTTAAGGTTAAGCTAAATTTCACAGTTCTAAAACGACCAGTTCTAAAATGATACACTCCCATTTTAGAGATGCCAATTCGGAACTCGACTATCTTCATTTTCCGTAATCTCTCTAGTTTCTCTGATCGGCGAGAGACATTGCGAAATCGAGTCTTTTCCGATTTGGCAAAACTAATCCATTTGACCTTCCGCAACATTCTTTATTCACAATATTCCTCAATATCACGTTCTCTTTTCTCTATTTTTGTTTTTGTTCTAGGCACTATCGTGCGAGTCAACAACCGAGATTTTTTAAACGAGCAAGTTGAGATGATCAATGATCGTATATACCTTGGCTCGTCTCTCTTAGCTCCCCCTCCTCCTCCTCTATCATCTCTGCCAACTGCTCCTCCTCCTCTTCCTCCTCTATCTGATCCACCTCCTCCTCTTCCTCCTCTTGTCCCACCACCACGCTGTCCGGATCCACTGTTGAATAAGCTCAGATTAGAAAGGGTGGCATTTATTTATTTGATACACTTCAAAGGGTGTGACAACATGTGAATAACATATACAGATTAGAAGGTTTAAAGAGAGAGAGAGGAGAAAGTCATGATCGAATCACGATCATCTTATCGTCATCTTATCGATCATCTTAATACGATCATCTTATCGTTAGTTTCAATATTGACTACAGGGTGGGTGTAATTCTAATTATGTCAAAGATTAATAGGAGCCAAGAACCCAGACCTTGCCTATACATTCCTCAACATTGTAGCTTCCAACTATCAAATACAAATAAATCAATAAATGCTAGTAACTCACTTCGAGGGACAGGCATCCGAGAAATGGCCGATACGGCCACATTTGAAGCACTGTCGATCTCTCGGCGCTCCACCGACCGATGCGCGGCACTTGGCGAGAAGAGCACTCTGTCAATAATTGGTTCGTATATGTGCCCCACGACTCGAAATATTAAAAAAAAAAGTAGTCGATTGAATTCGTAAATCGCTGCCAGCGGTAATTAAGCAAGAACTCCATCATTTTATTCAGGAATATACTAGGTAGTGATGACAAAACGGCTTTTCAGGCCGGCTTCAACCAGGCCTTTTCAACGGTCAAGCCGGCTTGAACCCAAGTCGAAGCCGGCTTGCCGAGTTCGTTTTGTCATCACTAATGCTAGGGAAGGAATCCCTAAATTTGCTTACTCCGTATCGGGGGATGAACGAGTCGGAGATGTTGGCATTGGCGCCATCTTGGTCCTCTCCTTCTCCATACTGTTTCATGAAAATGCCCCTCTCCTTGAGCGTGAAGAAGACTTCGCGAGAATTCACAAATGACTTCATGATGAAGGCGAACACTGCAAATAACACGGTCTAGAGATGAGCAAGACCGATAAATATTAAAATAATTTTTGAAGCCATAATCAATCAATCAATAATCTCCCATCCTTTTCCCCGCGCTGAGCGGTCGGTTCCCAATATCGTCCGGGATTAGTGAAATCCACTCCCTCTCCCTCGCCTCGCCTCGCCTCGCCTTCACTCCCTCGGCGACTCTGATCTACCTGGTCCGCGCTAGTCGGCAAAGTGGGAAGCCGACGATAGGTGGTCGAATCCCACCTGACCAGGTACGCTATTTCTGGAAGCTTCACCCCAGCGCGCAATGAGTACTGGCACCCCCAACAAGCCTCCGCTCCCCGCCGCTGCCCGTGTCTCTCGACCCGCTAGTCAAGAATCGGTCGATCTCCTCACGAAGAAAGTAAATGATCTCGCTGTGATGATGTCTCGTGTTCTCGCAATCGTCGTGAACCTTTCCACAGTCCCTCCCACTCCCTCCATCCTCTCCCCTTCTCTCCCTTCTCTCGATACTCTTACTGAGATGACCCGTCAAGTGTCTAGAGAGGTGTTCAACGCCTGCACGAAGGCAGCCTCTGACAAGGCTGACTACGTTGAGAAGGAGTCTCGTGCGGTGGTTATCGGAACTGTAGAGTGCGAGGATCGAACTGAGGGACTGAAGAGAGACGAGAAGTTGGTAGAGGATCTCGTTGCCTACTGTGGATCAGAGGACGTCAAGAAGTCATTGAGTGAAGGAAAGATGTCGTTCACTCGTCACCCGGCTGATCGACCCCCTGGCTCTCGACCCCTCAAGATCAAGTTCGAGTCAAAGGCACTTCGTGATAGCTTCCTCAGTGGCATTCGATCTAAGCCAGGTCGACCTCCCCCTCTCGTCGCCCCTTCCTCATTCGTGCGCCAGGACCTCACCCCGACCCAGCTTCAGTTAGAAAGAGATGCAAGGAAGGAGGCGGTTAAGAGGAACCTCGAGGCCAATCAGATCGTGTGGGGAGTACGCGACTACTCTCTCATCTCCTACCGTACCTCCCGTCCCCTCCCTCCTCACTACGGCTCCCCTCGCGCCTCCCGATCCCACAACCCCGCTGCCGATATTTCCTCTCCAGGTCTCGCCTCCTCCTCTGATGCCCTCAAAACCGCCCGCACGAGCACTCCGCCTCCCTCGCAATCAGTCAGCCACGTCAACATGCGGACACGATGCCAGTAGGACAGGAGCAGCAAGGGTACCCCCGTTTCCTCTCTCTTGTCCCTGTCTATTCTCCCTCCTGTTTCGATATCTTCCCCCCTCTCATCTATTTCGTCATCCTTACGTAACCGTTCTTGTAACTTGCAACCACCTAGAAACCTCCCTAATCTCACAGTGTTCTATGCAAATTGCCGATCGATTAGATGCAAGACCTCTCATCTCTCCTTTCTTCTTTCCTCATTTGACTACCCCGTGATTGCCCTTTGCGAGACCTGGTTAGACTCTAGCGACAGCGATGCACTATTGTTAGGCACGTTCCCTGAGTATTTTGCTTTTCGTAACGATCGCGCCCTCTCAGATGATTACGGTAGAGGCGGCGGCGTAGCATTGATAGTCCATAACTCTCTCTCTCCCGTTCTTGTCTCTTCTTTTTCATCCCCTCTCTTAGAGTGCATTACAGTCGATTTGCATATGACCTTCTCCCCCTCTCTCCCCTTCCGCAGAGTCAGAATTTTCACTGCTTATCGATCCCCTTCCGCCCCTGCACTTTCCCTCACTTCTTTTGTGAATTACCTTTCCCCTCTTGTTTCCAACGACTTTCCGTGCATTCTTCTAGGCGATTTTAATCTTCCCCACATAAATTGGCTTACTCTCAGCTCCCCATCACAGAATGATCTATTAGATTTTGTTTCCGATAATCATTTCTCGCAATATGTAAATTTCCCTACCCGTCTTACAAACTTCCTTGATCTAATCTTTTGCAACAGTAGCATCATACATAATGTGACCTCTGCTCCCCCTCTTAGTGACCATTTAAGTGTTACTTTTGATCTCTGCATCCCATCCCCTCCTCCCCGTAAGCGCATTCCCTCCCGAGTTTATCGTTTAGCTGATTGGCAGTCCATCAATAACCTTATTTACAATCATGACTGGACACTTGCTCTCCGTGATTTATGTGCCAATGACGCCTACATTTATTTCACTAATTGCATTAACAGCCTTCTAGATACGTTCATTCCCCTTTCCCGACCTTCCGAGTTCAATAGATATCCTCGTAAAGTTAGAATTTTGTATGGTAAATATAGGAATCTGTCAAGAATTGCCCCCAACAGTGTAGCTTGTCACACCATGTCAAAGCGCTTTAAATCTGCTTTGAATAGTTTCCATTGTTATCTTGAGAATCGCATTGTCACCACCTCCAACTCTAGCGCGTTTTACAAATTTTGTTCTGGGAAGCTAAAGGCCCCTAAATCAACCCCTTCAGCTATCGTAGACTCAAAAGGAAGCACCATTTTATCTAATGACGAGAAATGCATTGCGTTCTCAGAGTTTTTCTCCTCTGTTTTCACGTACCCCCAACACTCCCCTCTCCCACTTCCAACCCCTTCTCTCACTTTTGACCTCCCATTTGTATCAGAAATAGATATTCTTTGTGCATTTCGTAGTCTTGCGCCCAAAATAAACCTTACCCCTGACAACATTCCCAGTATTGTCCTCACTAATTGTAAATTTTCACTCATTTCTCCTCTTTTGATTATCTTCAACAAGTCCCTCATTACTTGTGAAGTTCCCTCTCTGTGGAAACAAGCTTTAGTAAAACCCATTCCGAAGAAAACTAGCAACTCTGTTGTAGATTTCCGTCCAATTTCCCTCACTTCTTCTGTATGTAAACTTTTTGAGAAGCTTCTAATAGAGAAGATTACCTCATTCCTAGAGAACCATGAACTTTTTGACCCCCGCCAAACTGGCTTTCGTAACTCTAGATCTACCTCTACTAATCTTGCTGAGACTTTCTCTCATTATCTGAGAATTTCAAAGACCAGTTCGTTCGACACTGTATATATCGACTTTAAAAAAGCTTTTGATAGTATCGACCATAGACTTTTATTGTTTAAACTATCTCAGTTAGGAATTTCAAACCATCTCATTTCTTGGTTTCACTCATACCTTTCTAATCGCACCCAGTCTGTCTTTATTGAGTCCTCTTTTTCCCCTCCAACACTTGTTCGATCAGGTATTCCCCAGGGATCGTGTTTAGGTCCGCTGCTTTTCATTCTCTTTATTAACGATATCGCCTCTGATTTCCCCCAGACTATCCACTACTCTATTTACGCTGACGACTTAAAGTTATTCGCTGAAGCACCTAGGTTTTCTAATGATTTACAGTCTGCCCTCGATGTTGTCTCTAATTATGCTTCCCAATGGAATCTAGGAATCTCTGAGACCAAGTGTCACATTGTTCACTACGGCACACATAACCCTCGCAGATTATTTCATATCAATAATGTCATTTTAAAGGAACCCACTGTCAAAGTTAAGAATGTAGAGAAAGTTATTGTTAAGGATCTAGGAGTTCACTTCTCTCCCTCTCTTTCTTTCTCCTATCACATTTCTAAAGTAGTTTCGAAATCACGTTCTATAATGAATTTGATGTTTAAGACCTTCCAATGCGCGTCCCCATCCTTGTACTGTAAAGCATTCACCACCTTCATTCTTCCCAACCTCGAGTACTGTGCTATTATCTGGAATCCTATTCATTCTGTCGAATTAACTAAAGACCTAGAGAAAGTTCAACGAGATTTCACGCGTAGATTATACCACCGTTGTGCCATCCCTCATGTTTCTTACACCGAGCGTATGCTTAATCTGAACCTTTCATCGCTTGAACAACGTAGAATTATTTCCGATATTGTATTTCTCCATTCAATTATGCATAAGCGATATTTACTCGATGTCTCATCTCTCCTTATTCATGCTCCACTAGTTCGTTCTATTCGCAATGCGCATCACTTCAGAATATCTTTACCTTTCTTCCCTCATAATTCCCATTCCACTGTCACTTCTCGATCCATTTCAATATGGAATTCCCTGTTACCCGAAACTGTAGCTCTCTCCCATGACTCATTTCGTATTTTTATCACTTCTCAACCTCCTTCATTTTTCCCCATGTCAGTTATCCATAATTGGTTTACCTCTTGATCTCTAATCGGTTGCCCCCTTCCCATCCCCTCCCCCCTTCCCCCATACCCTTGCTGCGACCCCACCCGATTCGACACGATCGACGGACCTCCGTTCTACGCAACACATCACAGATATTCTATGTAAACATTCCCCTCTGACGGAATAAATAATGAATGAATGAATGAATAATTTTTTTAAAGTTTCCTCGATGGAGCAAAAAAAATGTAGTGACAAGACTGAATGGCGACAAAATATGCAGTGACTGCACAGAGTGGGAACGGAATAGGTAGGGACTGGACAGAGGGATAAACCAAATATGTATTGACTCGATCGTCGGGTATTTACGAAACAAAAATGTGTTAAACCTCACAAAAAAATTAAACTTACTGCGATTGCTGATGCCTGAACCGAGGTTGTGGTCAAGATCGAATGGGTCCTCGATGCACATCTGCAATGTATTGATTGCTCAGCTATTTCAAATACAACAGTAATATTTAATGAGAGAATGCACGAAATTCGGCAGCACAAGCGTTTCACGCAAATCGTACCAGTTTCCTCCAGCCTCGCTCGATCTTGGTCAATTTGTTCGTTTGACGGATTTGGACGACCTGAGAAGTCATTTATTCATATAAAAGTCTAATCTAGGCATAAATATCAACCTGATTGTGCCAGTCGAATCTGGCGAAATATTCGAGGAACTGCAGGAAGAGTTCTCCAACGGACAGCGTACATTGGGACCAGTTCGGCTGCGAATTGGTCAAAATACAGTAAACTCTGGGGGGAGTTTTATTCACCTTTGGCTCATCATCACAGAAGTACACATCCCATCCATCGACTTGGATCACTTCCTTCTCGCCCATCTGAACAGGAAAAGTTTGGATTAGGGTTCCCGAAACGAGCCCATTTGGGCACGAAAAGCGGTCGCAATTCAGCCTGACTCTCTCATTTTCGCACACTATTTCTTCAATCTGGGCCAGGCCCAAATCGGGAAACCTAGTTTGGATACTGAAAATAGCGCACTAAATACCTCTTGCAGCACGGGCAGCAGTGGGTGTGGCTGCAGTCGCTGCAGGAAATGAATGACGAGGATGATGTAGGCGTAGGAAGAGAGAGATCCCTTCGAGGCATCTCCTATGTCACACTGCTTCGCCCATCTTTTGATGAACATTCCTGAAATGCCTTTTTGAGAAAGAAATATAGTTAAAATGAATTAAATATGACTATCTTCTTCTCTATTTTCAGCTCTGCATGTAATCTGCACAAAAATGTCCCAGAGACTAAGCCTTCAACTATGAATACAATTAGCCCACTCACGGAGCGCTTTGCACGCCACTTTTCTCTCAAAAATAATTTTAGACATGCCTTTTGGCTTACTACATACCCAGCTTGGAGAGCACTTCGTCCTTCGTCCACGAGCAGTATCGCTTTAGTAGCTGCGTGTTGTGCAATGCCAGTTCGTTGTAGTAGGAGATACTGCAAATGGATGGAGTTTTGAATATGAAGAAAACAACCGCCGCATGTGAAATGGATCCGCAACTAAACTTTTGTTTCCGATGAAATACTAAAGTGCTTTGAGCCATGTTCGCTAGAATAGTTTATAACACACGTAATTTTCGATGCTCATGGGGATAGACATGAGTAGAAATAAACTCACTCTCCCTCGATCTCTCCACTGTCCACGCGCATTGCGAACTTTACGATCGGAACCTGAAGAGTAACTTAGTTTGACAAACTGCTAACATCAAACTAAATATTAAGTGTATTCTACTGTAAAAGTAAAAGTACGAAATTTGATGATGATCTTTTTAATCTACGATAAATGTAATCCATCTCAAAATAGAGCAATGAGTGCATGAACAAACGGACCTTCGCTGTAGTGATGGACATGACTCGATGGAATCGGGCATATCGCAGCGCGTTTTCAATATTGAGAATAGTGGACATTTGATGGGTGCTCTGAAATTAATTTAAGAATATACAATACTAATTTAATAATAGTGCTTAGTAGGCAATAAACAAAGGAATGTTCTCGTTATCACCCTGTCTCGTCCAGCAAGGTCGAATTCCTCTCCATAGCGGAAGCATACGTCGAAGTCTGATCGATTCGAGCCAAATCCGTTTTCAGAAGAGCCGAAAGCCTCAAAGAATTATTCGATTGGCCCCATTTTATTTAATAGTTCTATCTAAGAAAAGGAGTGAATCTTAATTGCGTTCCATGAACACCCTTCATGGATGCTATAGCATGGTTGGTAAAATTATATATACATAAACAGAAAAAAATACAATTTGTGCCACTAACATTTAGTCGGAATGGATCCTTGAGCTTCATCTGGATGGCCTCATTAAGTCTCGCCATCACCTCCTTCAGTTCCTTCCGACGAGTTTTAGAGATCTTCTCGTTATCTGTGAAGGGCAATCATGAGAATGACTAACATTAAGATCTATCGCAAATAGGAGTATGACATTTCCGCAACGGGGTGGTACATATTTGGCATCATCATGGGATCCACTCTCCTCAAATTACGCGTTTTCTCGCTTGTCAGAGAAGCGAGAGAGCACGCGATTTGAGGAGAGTCAATTTCCGATTTGTCATCACTAGTATGATCCATCATCAACACGAACCGAATATCATGCAGATAATCCGATCCAATTCCCCAGAGAAGTGCGCTTTCCAGTGGGAGCGAGAGATGTCACGAACCGGAGGGACTTTGAGCTTTAAAAAACAAATTAGAAAAAAAACTTAATTAGAGATGATGTAGTTCATAGTCGGGGGTATATCAGTTTTAAAACTTTGAAATTTTCCTTAACCTCAACCTAAGGTACTCAATGTTCAACCTAAATTCTAAAAAGACAGTTGTAAAATGATACACCCTCTTCGTAGTCAGGGCAGGGTAGAAGAGTATTTGCGCAGTAAGCCAACGTTATTTTACAGATATACAAATAAGCCAAATTGAGATAAAAAATAAGCGAAAAATAACCTGAGGGCAGACAGAAACAAGGTGCTTGGGACTGTCGCAGGCAGAGCAGTGCTGGTCGCACTTCTGGAACGAATCGATCAGTGATGAATAGAACGAGAAATATTCGATGCTACAGCTGAAGATTCCCCAATATAGATACCCATCAGGTTTTGACGGTTCGAATAGTGTTTTATTTATTTTGCACAATGTCAGCAGCGAAAAACGCACAAATCCAGCAGTGAGGGTCGCCGTATCGAAGGAGTAATCGAAGTCATCCTCACCGAGTTTGTCGAGTGATGCAGTCACCTCAAAATCAACATTTGAATAAGTATAACGATAATACCGATAATAATTATAATGAAAGTGGTTTTCACCTCGCTCAAATCGTATTGCTTCAGATCGATGTACAACTCTTCGAATGTCGGCTGAAGACCGGAAGCAGTCGACTGTAAAATACAAGGATGCTCGCGTTCGAATCAGTTAATTAAATGAGTTTATAGATGACAAAACAAAATGAAAAGGAACTCTGACCTCCGGAAGCACAATGGCATCATCATCATCCCCACATTCCGTCTCCTTCTCTTGCTTCTCAGCCAACTCCTCATCATCTTCAATCTCCTTCTCCTTCTCTCTCCTCTCTAATCCTCTGCTCGTCTTCTCAATAATCTCTTCAGTCTTCGGTTCCTCCACCACATCAGTCACAGCCACTGCAGGCCCTTAACGGATGAATTGGTGGGGGATTTTTCCTAAAAAAAAAACAATAATATCCGCCCCTGTTCTTGCGAAACCCGAGAACGGAATAGCATAGCTCACCAGCGGCGACCACATTATTTGCTGCAGCTACCGTATGATCTTCCTTCTTCTCGAGTATATTACTGCTGGTACTGTCGTGGACTCCGCTTGAATCGGTCGGTACGAGAGAAGAGTTGGCAAGTGCGCGAGTGAGATCACCAATCTGCAAATACATCAATCAAATGTCACTAACTTATTCATTAGTGTACCCAGCGCATCGGCATCAGCCGGTAGCTATCTCTCTCTCTCTCTCTCTCTCTTATCGAAACCCCTTACTATATAATACCTTCTCCATCTGTCGGATAAACATTACTACTGAACAACGACTGGGACCACTAGCCTGCCATAACAGCAAAACCCGGTTCTAGTTCAGAAGACGGGATTTGAATACAAATTAAGCATAGTCATAGTCTAGGCCACATTCACGATAAGATACCTTTGGTCATTCTCAACAGTCATACAAAGTCATACATATGAATCAACCGCTCAGTGAGAAGGAGTAAATTAGAAATGTTTCTTATGAGTATATATACTTTTGTCTTCTGAAGTAGAGGCACAAATATCATGTCCTCAGCATTCTCGGGAGTTGGTGACGCGTCGCAACTTAGATCCGACGATTCGGCGGAATCCAGCCTGAAATTCATCTCAAATATGTTGATCCTTAAACGAATAATAATTTCGCGTTGACATTAGAAGAGCAGAGTAACCAACTTGATTAGCTTGAGGACCCTTCGAGCAGGCTTCCCCTTGGGTGATGCAGCTGGGGGTGCAGCAGCCGAATTCACAGCAGGAGCGGAAGAAGTCTGAAAGAACGAGAAATTGTTTCTCGAAAATATTTCTAAACAGCAAAAATTGAAGGCAAATATTATTTTTCTTGAATATTCTCAGTTTATGAAATAAAATTATCAATGAAAACTCCTCACAGATGCTCCTGCTTCCATTTCCGCCGTAGCATCGAGGGCGACGGCCGCACATTTGCCGATGGACAGCTGCAGAAATAAAGCATAATTGCCTTCAGAGATATCGAATGTGCATCAGCTATATTTAAGCAACATTGGAGTCGCTGTTCGTTGCTCCATACGAATAACATGGATACACCGTCTAAATGGGCGTACCTCCTTCTCCTGTGGCTGACTCGCGCTGTGCTCATCAATCTTCTCCTCCACATCCTCCTGTCCATCCACTTTTCCTTTCTTGCCCTGCTTCTTCTTTCTCTTCTTCTTGGATGATGTAACGGAGGAGGCGGGAGTGCCGGATGCTGCAAGACCGGGAGTGGTCTGAGGAGTGCCAACTGACGTCTGCAACAATACTTGTCAAATAGGAATGGCAAAATGAACACCAGTTTCAGCAATTACCGGTCTTTCTCGTCATTTAAATACACCAGAGACCATGGGAAATGAGACTTTTGGTTGACTGGGCATCACTATCGGGAATATTTCTCCATAACGCTTAAATAAGCCTCCAAATTAAACAGCGAAATAAAACCAGGCCAGATGTGCTAGTATCACAATATGTATGTGATACGCATGAGGCACGGCGGAGCGTTGTGAGACCCAGACAAAAAAAGATTAATGTATAGGATAAATAAAATAAAATAAATTAAGATACCTCTCCATCAGAATCAGGGGCGAGATAGAATGTGTTGAGGTTTTGACTGAACAATTCGTCCCATAGCTGTAACAGAAGGCGTCACAGTAACCCTGTGAATAATGCAAACGACAAACCTCTTTTCCAATTCGGCATCCTCCCTCTTCTATCGACCTCATCTCGCTTCGAGAATAGACACATTCCCCGTGAATCTGGAAGATAATAACTCATCATCGCATAAAATTCTAAAATTATTTCTAATGTGTCTAATAATATTAAACATAAACAGTTAGACCATCGGTGAGCCGTTAATCATTCTGTATTCCACTAAGATTTCAAACCGACCGTAAATAAACAAACCTCGAAATCCTCTGGCTGCATCTCTTCTAAAAGTTTGCCGTGAATCAAGACGTCCTGAAGAGTTGGATGCGTAAAATATTATTTATGCGAGAAAAAATATTAGATCTTGTGTCCGCACAATACAGGACATACACTCGTGAAACGAGCCACATCGCTACTACACATTCAGTGAAGACATCGGGAGTATATCAGGCGCAAGTGCGAGTGCTGAGTGGACCTTGCTCCTACCGTAATCCCTCCTCGTGCACCTCTCAATTCCCTTAATGTCGGTCCACCCAACAGCCCTTGCGCCTGCTATCCGACACGTGCGTGCAATTGTGATGCAATTTCGAGTTTGGCTCTCTCCATTGTGCACACTATCTCAGACTGATTAGAAAGTGTGCTTAATATAGAGCTAAACGTCGAAACAACATGGTGCAATACTTTGGTGACAGAGATGTGCATTGTCACTCCATCATCGTCCGTTGTCATTCTCTCCATGCTCACTCCCTTCCCGATCGCCGTCAATCCCTCACTTATTATCCATTTGCGCATTCCAAGCAAGCCCGAAGCCTTCAAATTAGTGATAACACATCGGAACTTGAGTCTCCTCAAATCGCGTGCTATCTCGCTTCTCTGACAAGCGAGAGAGCGCGTAATTTGAGGAGAGTGGATGCCGATTTGTCACCACTACTTCAAATCCAACATGACATCACAATCACGATCCCCCTTTGACGCTTGTATACTTCACTGGAGCAACTGTTCACAAACTATTGCCTTCGATGGGCGATAATACACATACAAAATATGCTCCCGTGAAGTATGTACTGTGAGAACAGAAACTCTAGCTACTTGGTATTCTCCAGATCAAACAATTACATTCGCATTAGATTCATACTCGCGGAACGGAAATACAAGTTTTTGGTTGAAAAATAATTTCCGTTCCGCGTGTTACAACCTAATGCGAATGTAATTCTTCGATCAGGGGCACACCAAGAACCTAGTGTTTCGGTTCTCACAGTAACCCATCTGCTCACCTCCCACTCCCCGATGGCAATCGCATGGTCGCTCTCCTCCATCTGCTTCCGCACTTCCTCCATGCCATCCTCTCCCACCTCCACTCCCACCAGCCATCGCACTACCACTCTATCCTCCGGGTCCGTCTCCTTCTCCTCCAATCCTCCTCCCACCATCATCCGCAGCGTCGTGTCCACCACCAGCGCCGCTCCTGCGCCGCTCGTCTTGTCTACGTGCCACGTGAAGGGTGCTGGCACCGCCAGCGCCGACTCCGCCAGGGTGCACGAGAGGCGCGCGTGAGGCTCGCGGACGCGGATCGTGTGAGCGGCACGCGAACGCGACATCCGCGCGAGTTCGCCTCGTTTGACCACCGCAGCTCGAGGGGCGAGGGCAATGAGGAAATCGGCTCCGGTCCGCGTCATCAACTCATCGATCACGGTGTCCTTTTTCTTGATGAGACACGCCCGTTTCAGGACTACAGTAAGATGATCGGGGGGTCCGGTAGGCTCCCCGAGCGATAGATCGAGAAGCGAGTCCAGGAAGGGCGACGACGGCGTGCTCTTCGTGTGCATTGCATTCGTGGATGCGCCAGAGTTGGTGGGTGGTAGTTCAGCGTGCACAATGCGGGATGATGTCCTCATCTGCAATCACACACGTGCATGGACTAGAGATGGCAAATCGGCATCGACTCTCCTCAATTTGCATACTCTCTCGCTGGTTAGAGAAACTTGAGAGCGTGCGAATGGAGGAGTCTGCTGCCGATTTGTCATCACGTGCATGGACCATAGTGCAAAAGTCGGCGGGCAAGTTAACAAGTATACACACCACACAAAAGAAAAATGCAACATGAACGGCACATATGAAGCAAATGGGCACTAGGTCGGATGATAACCGAAAAAAATGTCGACTCCGAGTATTTTCTGAGAAGGTTTTCTGAACCATATTGCTAAACTTACTGAGAGAATACTGGGAGTCGAAATTGTTTTCGTTTCTCATCCGACCTAGTGCCCATAATACGCAGCAAGATCGAGCAACTAACAGCTGTATAGTCCTTGGGAGCGTCGGTGCTAGACGAGTTCTTGTCAGAACGGGCACCAATCGCATCGCCTACTGCCGACTGAAGATCCGATGAAGAACCGGGTGTCTGAAACATAAATTCTGATTTTTTTTTCTTGAAATGTTGGATAAGGTCATGCATTTCAAGACCTTACCCAAGATTCAAGGATACGGTCTTGAAATGCATAAGCCCTTGAGAAATGTAAGAGAACCCGAACCTCTTTCTCTTCCTCATCTCCTTCTTCCTTCTGATCCTCTCCTCGGGCACCTTTAGTGCACTTCTTTTTCTTAGGCGATTGCGAAGCCTGTATTTCGATATATTTGTATTTATTGCCCTTGGAATCGAGAGGATTAATGAGAACGAAGTTCGTTCAACGAACCGTCTGATACACATCGATATCCACCAGCGACTTCGATCCTGTTCCATCATCGCTTCTCGCTCGTGGAATACGGAAGTGCACGTAGCTGCAATGCATCAGTTATTGCACTTATAAGAAGGGCGAGAGAAAAAACGCTATATTTCATCGACACATAATAGCACCAGAGCTGTGCAAAAAAATTCCCGCACTCCTCTTTTCGCATGCTCTCTCGTCTCTGACTGACGAGAGAGCATGCAAAATGAGGAGTGCAGGCAATGTTTGCACACTCCTAATTAGCACCGTACGTGGTCAGGAAGCAGTTGATGAAGTAGCACTGGAACGCCTTGTGCAGTGATGCGATCGGACGATCTTTGATCGGATCTATAAAAGATCTTCTCCACTTCCTTTCATGACACATGATATATCATGCCAGCGGCTTTTCCCATACAAAGACGGGGGAAAACCGCTGGCGTGGATCAGCACTGAAAGGGGCGTGGCTATGCAACCATATCAAAACGTATTTCGAGAGGTGAACAGAGATCAGAGCGACTCCAGCGCCTATATATATATCATAGCATAGACTAAAATCAGAGTAGCCTTCTCACCAATAACATTCAGATGTTTCTTGTTGAATTTCGTGTCCATCTTCGAAGTCCTTTCCATGCAAGTGATCTGCGGAATAGATCAAATAAGAATTTTAAAACATCCAGGAAGTGAATTATTTTTGACATTAAAAAAACACTCATAATACTTGAAACTTGGAAAGTACCTGGATGAGGAACTGCTTGACATCACCCTTCGAGAAATAATGCAGAAATTCCAGGAACACTTCGGCGAGATTCCATCGTATCGGTTGAATCGTAGGCTCGGATATCTGAAGAAAAAAAATATTGGATACATACAAATTGCACCATCAAAATTGCAGAGCTTGAATGAATTTGAAAAAAGGGTTAAATCTACAAGATCCGCAATTATTTAATAAATATTTTTCCACCGTGGAGTTTGATAAAAAATACTCACAATATCCTCCAGATCCGGGTCGATGGCGTCTTTACCAGAAGTCTTGCGAATCTGAAATAAATTTAAATGACAATTCGTCAGGTATTTTGGCTGGAAATTTGTGTCCAATGGACTGTCACTCAAGGTTTAAAATTTGGGACCGTATCATAACAACACAAAAACTTGTCACATACAACGGAATTTAACCGTTACGGCCTACCTAGCGAGAAAAGGGGAATCTCGAAAAAAAGACCGCACTCGCATTACATCACGTACTCCGTTTTCTCAGTCGGCTATTGCTTTTATTTTATTTTTGAAGTGATAACATATAGGGGTGTCCCATAAGTCTTGATAATTTTTTTATATTTTCTTCAACAGCATACAATAATCAATAATCAATGTATGCCCCCTTCGAACCCTCGACCTGTCTCCATCTTTCGGGCAGGGTGTTAACACCTCTCTTCCAAAACTCGGGAGGCTTAGAGATGATCCATTCGGTGAATGCCCGAACGAGTGAGTCTCGGTCCTTGAACTTCCTTCCCCTGCAGAAGTCAGACAGTGAGCGGAAACAATGGTAGTCGCCAGGGCTAATGTCAGGGGAATATGGTGGATGGGGAAGCCATTCCATATTAAGCTCGTCCTGTTTGGTCTGTGTGATATTCGCGTGATGGGGGGCGCATTGTCCATCAACATCAGGATTTTTCCCTCACTCATGAGTTCGGGAGGGACCCTGATGGCGACCTCTTCCAGTTGTTGAGTGAAGAGGTCGGCAGTGACCGAGGTGTTAGGGGCGAGAATCTTCCAATAGATGGGACCGAGGGAGGAGAAGAAGAAAAACAGCATTTCCTTCTTTTCGTACTGTTCCTTCTTCGGGGTGGGCTCGGGCTTTTCATCCACGTCGCACCACTGCAGTCTCCTCTCCGGATTATCATAGGTGATCCACTTCTCATCTGCTGCGATGATGGAATTTACCCATCGCAGATTCGATCTACGAGAGAGTAATTCCCGACACACCTCAACTCGCTTTTTGAGTTGTGCCTGGGAGAGGTCATGGGGAATGACTTGGGGGAGCTTCGCTGTCTTTCCCGCCCGATGGAGGGTCCGACACACGGTGGTCTTGGGAGCGCTAGTCTCTGCCGCCAACATGCGCACACTCTTCTTCGGATCCTTCTTCAGCGCAGTGAGAACTCGAGTGGGTTAAATTGGGCGACCGGATCGGGGTTGGTCATCGAGGTTATAATCTCCTTTCTTGAAGCGGGTGTACCAACGATGACATGTAGCAAGGGAAGGGGCATCCTCTCCATCCGTAAGCACCAGGTCCGCATGAGCTTCTTTGGATGTACGACCAAGGCGGAAGGAATGAAGTAAGACAGCGCGTTTATCGTGATAAGTCTCCATCACTAGAATGACTGTGGAAAATTCTAAACTGATGCAATGCCAATACCCCTTCGACGTCAGCATGATACAATAGTTTGTTTACAATTTGAATTTCGAAATCGGGGCATTCTATTGCGCAACAATGATTTACGGAGCAATTCTCAAGACTTATGGGACACCCCTATAGCATCGAAAAATATGCAGAATCGTACTAAACATAGTATTAAGCAAAATTCGACGTGGCTCAGATCGTCTGGCAACGGGTCGTCGAACATGTGCCTCAAGTTGTTGAAGCCGTTATCTGAATGAGTGTAGATTGAGTGGACATCGGGTTCGAATGGAATTGAAGAGGTGGAGAGGAGTGGATTCTTCGGGGGCTTAGAAAATCGATCGATCGGATGGGAATCACCAGATTGCTTCTTCTTGGGTGCTCTGACCGGGATGGGGTTGGGCTTGAGGGAGTGGTTGGAGTGACGGTCATCACTCGTGGATTGGATGGAATGTTTGTGGACATTGGACGAGTGACTATTCTCAGCAGTTCTGGACATCTCGACGACTTGAAAAGTCGCTGATTTCACTGGATGGGGAGGACTGGACATCGGGTCTGGGCTGATCTCGCTGGTTTGCCAGACCGGATCGTGACTAGATGCAACGGGATCGACCTCCAAATCATCAACGAACTTGCCACTGATCGTGATGGAATCTGGATGGAGTTGACTGGATGATTCTGCATGGAGTGAAGTGGACTCATGAGATGATTGGACCGATGGAGGATGACTGATTAGAACGGGAGTGAGATCGGAATTGATTGCCAGAGGGGGTAACGATGGCTTGGAAATAGAAGTGCGAATGGGATGTAAATTGGAAAGTGGGAAATCAATCATGGGATTTTCGCATTAGCTTGTCAGATGTGTGAAACAATGAGCTTTTGCGTGGAAGAGATCAGTTGAGTGAGAGATCCTGAGTCGTATTGGAAACCGTCATCGTCAAAAGTGGACATCATAATATCAATTTTACGGTAGCTATTGGAGTTGGTCGATAAGCGACTTCTTGACATGGATTTGGATTTGGATTTGGATGCGTAGTGACTGTGAAAGTCGCTACAGTCTGAAAACTCGTGAGAGGGTCGGTTGTTTCGGACACAAATTGCCAGCCCTATCAGGTATCTATTCAATTTCATAGTGCCAAAAATAACCACTTCTAAAAGTTCATTTGATACTCGAAAATTCAAACGATCACGAAAGTGATTCTCTAGCCTAGTTCCTCATCCAGAGTACCGGAACAATCATCGGCAATAGTGATGCTATTTCGGTTCTTGTTAGCTCTCCCTCTGCACACTTTCGTCCATGGAAAAGGTGTACGGAATGTGTTCCAGAATCTAACAGTCCCCCATAATCGGAATGGTGTTACCCACAGTTTATACACCTATCCCGAAAAAACCTTGCAAAAACAACCTGATTGGAGACATTTGATAACCTTTACGTCGAATATTACATGGTTAACCATTTTTTCTTCAGAGAATCACAAGGTAGTTATTAGACCGTATGTTTGACGGTACATTTTCATCTGTGGTGTTACCTCGTGCACACAGGGCATTCGTCTGCTCTGCTGCAGCGCATGAATGAGCATGACGTCGAGGAGCACACGAGGGACGGCGTGCTGAGAGGCCAACTTCTCCTCGGCAACCAGATCGCATCTCTGAACGGATGGGAAAATTACGGTATCATTCGATACTGTAGGCAACGCAATGGCTCCAATGTCCCTTCTCCCAACAACGGACGAGTGCTCGACACTGTGAGTCTCCAGGTTATCACATTTCCGCAACGGGGTAGAACTTTTTTGGTAGACCCGATGGATGAGTGATCCTGGTTGTCTATGTTAGAGGGAGCGATGCTGATCACAAAGACTCCCATTCCATGACTCTAGGACTCCAACAAAATAAGGTATGAGTCATTTTGACCCGTTGCGGAACCAACGGGGTTTTGTGTAATAGCGAAAATGGCCGAAATTGAGTCCCTGTCCAGTTCAACCATTGGTTTTCGATAAGAAAAATATCAACTTGCCCACCTCAGCCCATTGATGGACGATTTGTCGCAGTGGGATCACATCCTCGTGCAATCGGTTGTACAATGCGAGCAGCTGCAAATTACAAAATAAAGGCATCAGTAACAAAACCTAGCAGACTACTTGCTATCAGGGATCGACAAGTAGACATTTACGTAGAAAATCCATAAATATTGGCCAAATTTGGAAAAAAGGAAAGTTTTGGAAATTTCACAAAATCAACCCACACATATTGGCCCTCGACTACTTAGGCATTCGACCCCTGCTTGCTATAGTAGCTTTGTCAGGAATCACTCCTCGTTTAATGTATTTCATAGACTAATCGAGTCCAAAAGTACCATCCACTCAATGCGCCCATGAACCATCTTATCTACCTGCGAGGTTCTGACTCCTTCATCGTTCTGCCAGTCAATCGTCACTCGTTCATCGTTGAAGACTGCCTCGATGCGGGCCACACCAGTCGGCGACTCACTCACTCGCACTTCCGACCACTCTGCCGCTGCACAGTGAACACATCAATTCATTTCGTACCCAAGTGACATTAAACCCACAGATGAAAACGTACCGTCAGAATTTTGGCAAAAGTGTTTGCATAGGGAGAGATTCGAAACAGACAATGTTCTCATAAATTCTGACGGTACCTTTTCATCTGTGATTAAACCTAATAGCTGCCTACAGTAGTACAGAAAGAAAACTTTCGAAAACGCACACACCATTCAATATCTTCTCTTATCTTATGAAACGACAATTCACCTTTCTCCATACTCGTCAGTATTGTATCCACAAAGTACTTGGTGTTCTCTCCATCCATTTTCAACGAGATGTTGATATCCGAGTTTTCAGTGAGAAGCCCCGAGACTAGCGAACCGTGCAATGCGAGGTGGATACCTGAGCGACACATTCATTAATATAGAGAATAGTGAAATGCTAATTATCGAATTCTAAACCCGGAAACCACGCAAATCCTGGCATTCGGAGCGATAGTCGAGGATAGGGCTGGCAAATTGTGTCCAATGGACTGTCTGGGACACTCGAGTGTCCCAAATTTTGGGACACTATTGTGACTGAGACATAATTGTGTCCCAAAATGAAATTGTGAAACAAAGGAACAACAAAGGAAAATTCATTCTGGGACACAATAGTGTCCGAGAGGCGAGACAACATTCTCATTTCGGATCATTCCTGTCTGAAAACTCGCGAGGGGATCGGTTGTTTCGGACACAAATTGCCAGCCCTAGTCGAGGACTATCAAATTTCGCTCATCGATATAATTTAAATTACCTCGTTGCGTATCATTGAACTGAGAAAGCTTGCATATCTCTCTCACAGACTCCATGGCAGATTCCGCCGAGGAACGAAGCTTAGCCTCGCGATCTGATTATATTTATATATTTTAAAATTATATTTAGAGAGCGGTATATATCCGTGATATATGCCGCTTCTGTTGCCCAACAATACAGCAGAATCGTGTCTCGATAGCCCACATACGTTTTAATGATACTATGGAAACTCTCCCGATAACGACTTACGGATCCTACGGTATATCTACCGTAACTTTCACCAACCGGGTGGACATTCCTTTACGGCTGTTTCCACGAGCACTTTCTCAATGGCCGCCAGCTGAGTGTCCCTCAGAGGAGGCAAGCGATCGGGCAGAGTTCGACGCTCGTTCAACCGCTCAAATACAACTATTACAACGAATGAAGAAATCACTATTTGCAAAACCAACAAAAAATCAGTACTTCAATGAAATGATAGTTAATGATAATAATACAAATATATTAACCTAACATTTTTAAGCTAATAAAATTAATCAATCTCTCCAATCACCTTTTCTTCCTTCATGTGGGTTGGTAGATGGCCTTCGGCAGCGAAAATATCCTATTTTATATTCATTAAAATTGTTACTCAAAATATTATGCTGATATATAATATTATGAGTCTCGGAAAAGGGCTTCAAAAACATAACAAACTCACACTGAGATGGAAATCGCAAAGATTGCAGTAGTAGGGTGCCCATGTAAACTGAGTATGAGGCGTGCTGGAACGACGTTGGATTTTTAAAAAAATGCAAAACCAGATTAACTGGCACTAGGTCGGATGAGAACATTCGGATGATAACCTACTGGATGAGCACGATTTGCATATGAGAGACAACTGCTATGTAAGAAACGATAATAAAAAAATATATAGTTCTCATCCAGTTGGTTATCATGTGAATGTTCTCATCCGACCTAGTGCGTATCATAAAAATCATTCAATCATATCTACTGGAGAAGGGGGGGGGGGGACAAAGCAAAATACGAGAAAACTCTTACGGAAGGTATTCAATCGAACGCTTCTCGAGATAAGGCATAGAGCACTTCGAGATCGATACGTTGGCTGAAATAAACGATATAGCCAAAGCCATTAAAAATAAAACTTACATCGTCCATCGTACTCCATCAAGTCACTCAACAGCTCTTTACTCGCTTCTTCAATCTTCAATTCAATATATTTATTTCACGAGCATACCAAGCAATTCCTCTGATCTATTGTTACAACAAAACGTGCGGTATTTATACGTTTCTTCCCAGATCTAATGTTTCCTTCCCTCACTCATTTCATCCTTCTCGAGTAACTGAGAAATTTGAAATAGCACTCAAAGCTGAACGAATATGGTATTAGGTTTGCCCAACGATGTCTACTCAGTAGAGCTCAAGGAGAGCCGAACAGTGGTTACTGTGAGAACAGAAAGTGTAGCAAAATGGTGTGCAGAAATAGTAGTAATAATAAGCGCAACGAAAAATTTTTATATGACAAATATTTTTTTCGTTCCGCATATTAATACTACTTTACCGGGAAATAGGGCACACCATTTCACTACGAATCCTGTTCTCACAATAACAGGAATGGCTTGATTCGAGATAGTTATGGCTAGTGATGACAAATCGGCATCGGCTCTCCTCCTTTCGTGTGATCTCTCGTCGTTTATAGAGGCGAGAGAGCGTGCGAATTGAGGAGAGTGGGGAAGCTGATTTGTCATCGCTAGTTACGGCGTACCTTCTTATCATCATCAGTCTCCACCAGAGCAGCCACCTTCTTGCTCGGTGTGTAGTAGACGAGCAGTTTGAGCGTTGGTGAGAATTTTGTCAGAGGCTCCACGACAAACTTCGGCTCTTGGTGTCGCCTCTGCGATTAATTATTAAATATACTTTGAAAAATCATAAATATTGCTTAAAATTTTGCATAATAAGCTAGAAATGCTAATCATATTTGAAATATCTCGATATGACTTTATTAATCAATAAAGCAGACCTGATTTGCCTGAAATTGAGCTTGCATTCGTTGCTGGAGATGCATGGGAATCTGTTGTGCTCGCTGCTGCAAATATACTTGTTATTAAATAATTATTTTAAAAAAAAAGATTATCAAGACATAAATACTAAATGTTAACAGTGACTCACATCACAAATCAATTTTATTTTAAAAGGTAACGTATGGGACGAACATAGCAAGATGCATGGGGTGGTGAGGGGATAAGTTGGGTGCTGCGGTCAGATCGGTATTTCTCAGGTGAACGACTTGAAGGTCGCTCCTTCCACTTTAATATTATGCCAAACCCACTGTTCATATTGATAAGTCCACTACGAGTCTCCGTATAGCAAATTTCACTCCAACCTTATCATAGCATAGGGTAGGAGGGGCGGGAATATCACCCACTAATGATGACAAAACGGACTCGGCAAGCCGACTTCGACCAGCGTTCAAGCCGGCTTTGCCGTTGAAAAAGTCGGCCCGAAAAGCCATTTTGTCATCACTATCACCCACGGATCATGCACTGACCATCTGGGGATGGATGGAGAGGGGCGAGAACGGCGGCGTACTGCCGTTGATGAACTGTTGCGCGAGTGCTAGCGGCATCGGCGCCGGGACTTGCGGGTTGACGAATTGCGGCTGCTGATGCAGCGGCTCTGGAGGCGCGTGCAGCACGCTGTACGCAGAGTAGGGGAAGAATTGCTGCAGCGACGTCTGCAGCTGCGGCAGGTAGGGTGCAGGCGCGGAGAAGAAGGGCTGGTCTTGCTGCAGGATCGGCTGTGGCGGCTGCAACGAGGAGGCGTCAACGACATTACACGCCTCTCGTTCTCGAAAACACCGGGATTTTCAAGAGTTCCCGGTTCAACCCATATCTCTTTTAGCCAACTAGGCTCGCAGCAAGTGAATGATATGCTTGGAAGTCCGTCCGCACTGACACAAATGTGCGTCAGTGCGCAACCATGTATAGGGGGTCATGGTTTACAAAATGTCTCCAATCGGTCCCAAACTTTTCCTATTGTATCCTACCGTAACTAGGAAAAGTTTGGGACCGATTGGAGACATTTTGTAAACCATGACCCCCTATACATGGTTGCGCACTGAAGCAAATTTGCGTCAGTGCGCACGCCTGCGGCTTGGACAGGTATGGTGACAAGTAACTTGAAGTGCGGTTAAATGTGAAGCGTGCGGTATATTACGAAACTATGGAAACAGTGTATGCATTAGACGCTTGTTTTTGTATTTAAACAGCACTCGAGCAACGGCGAAAATTGAATAATGTTGAATTAGCAAGCGATGTGGGAAGGGGGCACATACTCAATGGACAAAGCGTACGAACGGCAGCCAGGATGCGAGAGATGCCAACACATTTCCTCCTCGTTCTCTCGACCCAAGTACTTGAGAACGATGAGTAAATTGGCCCAAGTATTTGGGTAATGGAAACTAATTGGAAATTTTGGAGACATCCAACCACGATACTCACCGGACTTCCTTGTACTGTGGGGGCAGAGTCGTAGGTCAAACGGGCGAATGCAGGTGGCGGCATACCGTAACCGGAAGTCGGCGGGCCGAATGCTGATTTCGGCGGGGCGCCATACTGTAATCAATCATGAGTTACATCAACTCCTATATCAAGCGCTATTTGTCCGCTTCCCCTCCCACTCTGGATTGCCAAATCCAGAGTGCTGCTCACCGCGAAGCGGTGAGCCACGCAAGTGGTTTCCCCCCCCCCCCCCCCCCCCCCCCGACGTGCCGCTAGTAAAGTCACAAATGGCAAGAATATGATAACGTTCATGATTTACCTCGCAACAATATTTGTATTCAATACAGAATACTCTGAAATTAACTTGGGCGTCAACACTAGCCATTAATTTCTACCTGAGGACGGCCTTCTGGCACGGGCATTCCGGACCCGCGGCTCGTTCCTTCACTCGTGCTGAAACGAGAGAATTTAAGAGAGCAAATCAGATTAGTAATTGATTCGGTGTCTGGCTCATAGACTGGCACTCGTGCAAGGTGAATATGGCGCTGTGAGGACAATTCACATTCGGAAAGGATAGAATAGTGCGCAGAATGTGCTGGCACAGGAACTAAAGAAGTATCCCGGCAACAGGAATTTACTACACAAGCCTACCATCAACTAAAAGAGCAAGCGACGAGTAACATAAGGCACATAGACTTCCCAAATATCACCGTCAACAACTCACCGCGAATACTCAACTTTTCGCACTGCGGTAAAGCTGAAGAAAGACCGTAACGATCAGAATCCCCGAATAAAACTCACAACAAGTTGCTGCCTGAGACACCATTACCACCTCCTTGAGGACGTTGCAGGAGCTGAAATGATAATAACTCAATTAGACAAAACCTGTCATTTGTTCGAATGAAAGGAAACGGATGCATCAAACACTAACGATTGGCTTTCCTCGGGACGACGACGAAGGCTGACCACGAGCTCGTGAACTACAGCTGTTGCGAAACTCGCGGTTGCCGAGAGGTGCTGACATATGATCCTCAGACGCTGAACCAAGTATTCCAGTTATGCTGCGGCAATACAGCTTGCAACAAGATACAGACTCTCAAGGAAGAAATATGGGAGGAACGGAAGGGTTCGTCTCGCCTTTCTGCACTCTCTCCCTATCAGTGAACACAATGGATGTAAACAAAAACGGTGATAATTAAATTATAAATATTTAAATTGAATTCAAAAAATATTCCCTGTAAATAGTACACATTAGGTCGCATTTATCATCGTACTGGTTACATGTAAGTACTGTAGTCGTTTGAGTTAGAGCAACTTCGCAAATTCGCGCAATTTTCAAATTTATTCTCGCATTGCTCACGCTTTTCTCTTTTCTTAATTGTTAATTATGTAAATATTTGCATTGTAGGTAGTAGCCATGACCTTAACGGATCATCCTACTATTTGGAAAGGACTGCGTCGCTCCCTCGGTTAGTTTGTTTAGCCAAAATCATATGTACTTAAATTTCTTTGCAGTAAACAGTCGCTTCATGTTACTTCGTGTTCCAAGATCTGCAAACTATGCCAATCTCGATGATGAGGTGACAACCAATTGGTATTATGTTGATATCTAGTAATTTCGATCCCTGCTGCAGCCTTTCGACGACTTCAGAAGCATGGACGTCAATGAGGTCGAACTTATGCTTGTCGAGGAGATGGGAATCGTACTAATGGTTAGTGCATTAATTCATTGATTTGGCGGCTTATTATAATCGCTTTAGGGAGACCAGACTACAAATATTCGCATCGAGACGTCTCCCAGATTCTCCATGGTTGTGAATTCCACCGCAGGTTTGTTGTACTTTTGGCTCTACTATAGAAGAC
Source organism: Pristionchus entomophagus (assembly GCA_036245825.1). Lineage (NCBI taxonomy): Eukaryota > Metazoa > Nematoda > Chromadorea > Rhabditida > Neodiplogasteridae > Pristionchus > Pristionchus entomophagus. Next base: position 37,375,255 of record BTSX01000003.1, read on the forward strand.
GGGATAGGTCAGTTCATGTGAAGCATTTCTAATTTATTTACACTGAATGACTGGTTTAATGGCATCTATGACTGGTAAGTATGTCTAAAGATGGTCTAAAGATGTGTATCGAGAAGGTGCACATCTCAGTGATCTACAGTAGGACTGGGCTGAACTATCAAGCAAAAGCCATTTTTGTTAGCGAATCTTTATTCGTTGTAGATCCACACACGCGCGACCTCGTAATGCACTTCGAGCGACTCGTACAGAACTGTGCAACGATCAGGAAGCGATGCTATCGTAAGATTTTCGATATTTTAAAATCTTAATTTGATAAAAATGACATAATAATTTATCTACGCACTAGGCGCAAAAAAAAAATGAATATAATGGGAGAGGCGAGAGAGTGTGGGGGATCGAGGGGCCAACTGGTGACTAGAGAGAGAGAGAGGAAGGGGGTCACCTTCCCCTGTGTCAGAGAAGGGAAGGGACTAAATATGATTAATTAACTAATTAATACTATTTTGATACTTAACTTCTATTGTGCTCAAGGATTGTTACAATTGAATTGACAAAATCATCATTAGTGCAGCTTTCGTTGTAATTATTAATGTGTTGATTCATTTCGTCAATGACATAAGATATGAGTATTTTCTTATAACAAAATATCTAATATAATTATGATTTATTTAAGAGGCGCTAAGCGAGACAGGACTCTCGATGACAGTTCGTGTTGTGGCAAAGCGATGCGAGGAGCTGATCAATCAAGAAGTGGGTTATTTCATACGAAATCCATTACTATTTATCAAGAGTGCTCAAGTATCTGTTGGTCTGTCCTCTTGCGAAATCTAAAACGTGTTAACAATTCTTCCGCTCTCGTTTGCGAAATATGGCTCACCGCTAAACGGATAATATAAGTCGAATCGATATAAAGCTAGACTAATTACTATTGTTGCTAAAACTGTGGAAGAGTGCCAACTGTAATGAGCGTAATTAACTTCGGCATGAACTTATTGAAGCTGCTATTGTAGCTCGCTGAAATTGTGGATACTGCAACATCGTGTCATAAGCTGATGGAGTTCTATTATCAAGTGCTGCCAATTAGCGACAAATTGGAGATCGCAGCACAAATCCTCGAGCATATTACTGAGGTGAGGGGATCAATTTCAAATAATTTTCAGTAGTTATTGGTCATGTTATCACTGAAATTCGTTTCGTATCGCAAAAATGTGCTTGCTATTTATTTGTCTACCATATTTCCACGATGCGGATTTAAACTATAATTTGGTGATGGTACGTTTTGGAACGTCCATTTTGGAACCCTCGAAGATGGCCGTTTAGGAACCTTCTCAAAATAACGGAAAAGCGGTTTAACACCCTTATTTGAATACAGATGAAGTTTTTTATACTCTCCGATATTGAATTGCTAGCCACCGGTATTCAAATGAGGGTTCAAAAACGTCTTCCCGCTCTTTTTGGATGGTTCCTAAACGAAACGGTTCCAAAATGGACGTTCCAAAACGTACCATCACCCTATAATGTATCAGGGAGATCTTGTTGGTGGTGAAGTGCTCACCCTTCTAGCCACTCGCATCAAACAGAGCATCAGGTATGAGATTCTTCCCCTTCAATCGAATATTTATTTATTTATATTTAAATATTTTAAATATATTTTAAAAATATTTTATATGGGCATATATAATATTATGTCGGGGGGTGTGCTCTCTGTCCTTCTGCCATCAATCTAAACACCCGAGACCGTGAACCTCGTTTACTTTCATGCTAAAATAAACTGAGGCCCGTAATGATACGGTAGCACGGAATATGTGTATTTTAGGAAAAGAGTGCCTGGAAATAGGATTACGGTAGTTTCCGGTTACTGGTGGAAATAGGATTACGGTAGTTTCCGGTTACTGGTGTAAATAGGATTACGATAGTTTCCGGTTACTGGTGTAAATAGGATTACGATAGTTTCCGGTTACTGGTGTAAATAGGATTACGATAGTTTCCGGTTACTAGTGTAAATAGGATTACGATAGTTTCCGGTTACTGGTGTAAATAGGATTACGATAGTTTCCGGATACTGGTGTAAATAGGATTACGATAGTTTCCGGTTACTGGTGTAAATAGGATTACGATAGTTTCCGGTTACTGGTGTAAATAGGATTACGGTAGTTTCCGGTTACTGGTGGAAATAGGATTACGGTAGTTTCCGGTTACTGGTGTAAATAGGATTACGATAGTTTCCGGTTACTGGTGTAAATAGGATTACGATAGTTTCCGGTTACTGGTGTAAATAGGATTACGATAGTTTCCGGTTACTGGTGTAAATAGGATTACGATAGTTTCCGGTTACTGGTGTAAATAGGATTACGATAGTTTCCGGTTACTGGTGTAAATAGGATTACGATAGTTTCCGGTTACTGGTGTAAATAGGATTACGGTAGTTTCTGGTTTTTTATGGTTCTTGGTTGAAGAGAGGACACTTCTGCCCTGCTGCGTGACATGGAGCAGGCTGCGATGACGACCTTCCTGGCCAAGTTGTACCAATGGATCACCCAGGGAACGATCGACTGTGACACTACCATGGAGGTACATATTTCTATCTTTTGCGGGGGGGGGGGGGCGGGGGTGACCGTAACTGACATTTCCGCAACGAAGTTTAACTTATTTGGTAGGACCAACGGATGAGTGATCCTGGTTGCATATATTAGAGGGAGTGATACTGATCATAAAGACAGCCATCCATGATTCTTGGACTCCTGCAAAATAAGTTACGAGTCATTATGGCCCGTTGCGGAAAGATCACCCGTTTCCCTTTTTCATGGCAAGCTTATACTGCGAATATTGTATTGCATTATACACCTGTATTTTGCAGTTTGTGGTATGGGATATTCACGAGTTCACACCAGCTCAATTGGAGGTGCTACAGAAGACAACGCTACCTAAAGATGAGAGAACTGAGTACGTGATAATTCTAATGTCGTTTTGTTGACTGAACCAAATATTTGATATTGCAGCTACCCATGGCGCTAACGAAGTAAAATTGTAAGAAATTTTCGCTCTGTTGCCTAAACCAAATATTCGATTTTACCCAAGGTGCCAACGAACTAAAATTGTCAGAATTTGTTTACAGCCTGGGCAACGCATACCGTGTGCTAGAGGAGCTCTGCCCCTCGCAGTTCACATCTTCTCTTCTGGATATTGTAAAATGTGGACGTTTTCTGCACATTCTCAGAGCAAGTTCAGAGGAACAGGTAACCCCCGGCTCAGTCGAGGAACAGGTAACCCCCGACTCAGTCGGGGGAGCACCACTGGCTGGGCCCAGCGCTTTGCATAAGCTTACAATTAGATTGTGTGTTGACAGGACGTCCAGACTGAACATACCAACCAACACACACGTTTGTGCTTTATATACAGTCGCGCGCATAAGTCACCGTACACTTTAAATTTGTTTGATAACTTTTGACTCATGATAGATTTATGGGTCAACCTCTGACATGTCATAGCATACCCACCGAGTGTTAGGTATATGCCATAGGGATATCACAGAACTCCCTGGTTGTTGCACAGTGAAGACGCAATCAATCGAGACTTTTTCAAAAAAATAAATTCATGAATGGATTTTTCCCTGAACAACAAACTTTCTGATATTTTATATAAGTCGAAGGACTACCCATAAAAAGTTTTTCAAGTTCCTGCTCTATCGCACTTTGGCTACAGAATTGCTCAAAGATGTTTCCCGAAAAAATAAATTTTTGTTCATAGACGTGCTAGAAGCTCATTCAAAATCTCAAAATGATCCTTTCCACAATTCCTGATGACCCCCGAAGTTTGATAACGATAGCTCGAAATGTGACTTCGCACGAAAAAAACGAATTTTTCACTTTTTCACATGCCCCAACGTTTGGTGTTTCCAGTTATGAGGGTGATTTTCGTTCAAAGGTCTTTCCAAGATACGATGGTAGCATATCCATGGATTATACGATTCCCAACTTTTTAGAATATTTGGATAACTTTCTCGCCCACGGCAACCGACAATCCGAGGTCATAAGATTTTCAACCCAAAAAATGACCATACCCCCATCATTAGTCGAAAAATTTGATCTCTCAGAACTTCCTGACTAAATTTTCTTCAGGTATATCTTTGTGTGCTGAACCCGAATTTCGATATGAGAGCAAATGAAATCGTTAAAGAAAAAAGTTAAAATTCACTATGTCGAAAAATAGCCGATTTTGAAAATTTATTGACCTTGGATTGTCGGTTGCCGTGGGCGGGAAAGTTATCCAAATGTTCTAAAAAGTTGGGAATCGTATAATCCATGGATATGCTACCATCGTATCTTGGAAAGACCTTTGAACGAAAATCACCCTCATAACTGGAAACACCAAAAGTTGGGGCATGTGAAAAAGTGAAAAATTCGTTTTTTTCGTGCCTTGAAGTCACATTTCGAGCTATCGTTATCAAACTTCGGGGGTCATCAGGAATTGTGGAAAGGATCATTTTGAGCTTTTGAATGAGCTTCTAGCACGTCTATGAACAAAAATTTATTTTTTCGGGAAACATCTTTGAGCAATTCTGTAGCCAAAGTGCGATAGAGCAGGAACTTGAAAAACTTTTTATGGGTAGCCCTTCCACTTATCTAAAATATCAGAAAGTTTGGTGTTCAGGGAAAAAACCATTCATGAATTTATTTTTTTGAAAAAGTCTCGATTGATTGCGTCTTCACTCTTCAACAACCAGGGAGTTCTGTGATATCCCTATGGCATATACCTAACACTCGGTGGGTATGCTATGACATGTCAGAGGTTGACCCATAAATCTATCGTAAGTCAAAAGTTATCAAAAAAATTTAAAGTGTACGGTGACTTCTGCGCGCGACTGTATATATATATATATATATATATACTGTATTTATATATATATATATATACTGTATATATATATATACAGTATCGGACATAAGTCACCGTCCAAAATTTCAAAGTGTTGTAACTTTTGAACCAGATAAGCAATCGGTTTGATGTTTTGGCAGGATACATTAGACCTATTGATGCATTGCCACCGATAGTGACGTCATGCTACGATTTCGCAATATTGCATAGTGATGATGCAATCATATATATGTTCTTCACTTGTGATTTTAAGGTCATTGGGATTTTTTTCTAAGTCTTTTCTCTTTTTGTGATGATAGAAGGCCTCAGCATCTACCGATTAAAAAATAGTACTCATGGGGCGTTGTCGTACAGAAGCAGAAAACAGGTTCAAAATAGGGTCCCGAAAAAAATAATTTCCATTCATTGACGTGCTAGAGACTCGTTCAAAGGCTCAAAATGACCCTTACAATAATTCCTGATTACCCACATAGTTTGATATTGATATCTCTTAATATGACCTCAGGGCACGAATTTTTCACTTTTTCAAATAATTGTTTTCTTCCTAATTTGGACCATAGTTCCAAGGCCGATTTTTGTTAAAATGTATTTTCTAGACAGGGTAGTTGCAAATCCATGGAATATACGATTCCCAACTTTTTAGAGCATTTGGATAACTTTCCCGCCCGCGGCAATCGAAAATCAGAGGTCAATCGATTTCAACCCAAAAAATGACCATGATACCCCCATCATTAGTCGAAAAAAAGTTTCTCTCAAAAACTTCCTGACTAAATTTTTTTCTGGGATATTTTTGTGTGCTGAATTCGAATTTCGATATGAGAGTCCATGATATCATTAATGAAAAAAGTTAAAATTTATTATGTCGAAACATAGCCGATTTTAAAAATCTTTTGACCTCTGATTTTCGGTTGCCGTGGGTGAGAAAGTTATCCAAATGCTCTAAAAAGTTGGGAATCGTATATTCCATGGATTTGCAACTACCCTGTCTAGAAAATACATTTGAACAAAAATCGGCCTTGGAACTATGATCATCCAAAATAGGAAGAAAACAATTATTTGAAAAAGTGAAAAATTCGTGCCCTGAGGTCAAATTAAGAGATATCAATATCGAACTTTGTGGGTAATCAGGAATTTGTGTAAGGGTCATTTTGAGCCTTTGAACGAGTCTCTAGCACGTCAATGAATGGAAATTATTTTTTTCGGGACCCTATTTTGAACCTGTTTTCTGCTTCTGTACGACAACGCCCCATGAGTACAATTTTTTAATCGGTAGATGCTGAGGCCTTCTATCATCACAAAAAGAGAGAAGACTTAGAAAAAAATCCCAATGACCTTAAAATCACAAGTGAAGAACATATATATGATTGCATCATCACTATGCAATATTGCGAAATCGTAGCATGACGTCACTATCGGTGGCAATGCATCAATAGGTCTAATGTATCCTGCCAAAACATCAAACCGATTGCTTATCTGGTTCAAAAGTTACAACACTTTGAAATTTTGGACGGTGACTTATGTTCGATACTGTATATATATATATCACGTGTATTCTCAGAGATATTCGACCCCCCTGAGGAACTGGGAGCCGAAAGTTTGGATAATAATTTTAAGATAATTATCCTAGAGTATATTGGGGATGATATAAACTTTGACGTCGACGATTTTCCCCAAAACCTGCTTTTAGGCATTTTCCGGTTCTAGGTCCGGCTCTATCGTATCTACCCTCCCAGAAGAGCTATAAGGATGCCGTTGCGCTCAAAATGTGCGGAAAATATTCCAAGAAACTTTTATGTTGACAAGAAAAAGCGGGGTGGCCATCTTCAATTTGAGATATTTGAAAAACTAAAACGAAAACAAGAAAATAAATTGTGCCGTTTCACCCTTGGAGCGAGATAAGAACAGATTCGTGTCCTACATACTCATATTAGTCACGGAATATGGGGTACTTTTTTCAAGAGGCGGGGGAAGTGGCCTCCCCAAGCCTAAAATGCCTCAAAACCTGACGATTTTTATTTTTATATTTTTTTTGCAAAACTTTTTTCTTTCAACGTTTCATGAGCTCTAAAGTGTATTTTCGGAATCTACGCGCAAAAATACGTAAGAAAAACCTCTTGCCATGTCATTCTGAGATTACAACTTTTCGACGAAAAATGAGCCTCGAAAATGGCCGAAAAAGGTCAAAAAGTTGAAATCTCAGAATGACATGGAAATAGGATTTTCTGACATATTTTTGCGCGTAGATTCCGAAAATACACTTTTGAGCTCATGAAACTTTGAAAATAAAAAGTTATGCTCGAAAAACTATTTTTGCTAATAAAAATCGTCAGGTTTTGAGGCATTTTCGGCTTGGGGAGGCCACTTCCCCCGCCTCTTGAAAAAAGTACCCCATATTCCGTGACTAATATGAGTATGTAGGACACGAATCTGTTCTTATCTCGCTCCAAGGGGGGGGGGATTGGTGAAACGGCACAATTTATTTTCTTGTTTTCGTTTTAGTTTCTCAAATATCTCAAATTGAAGATGGCCACCACGCTTTTTCTTGTCAACATAAAAGTTTCTTGGAATATTTTCCGCACATTTTGAGCGCAACGGCATCCTTATAGCTCTTCTGGGAGGGTAGATACGATAGAGCCGGACATAGAACCGGAAAATGCCTAAAAGCAGGTTTTGGGGAAAATCGTCGACGTCAAAGTTTTTATCGTCCCCAATATACTCTAGTATAATTATCTTAAAATTATTATCCAAACTTTCGGCTCCCAGTTCCTCAGGGGGGTCGAATATCTCTGAGAATACACGTGATATATATATATATATATATATTTATTTATTTATTTATTTATTTATATATATCTAGATAAGAACATAGAAACTGTTGCCTTCGGTTATGAAATAATAATATTCAATATATTTCTTTCTTACAAGTATATTAATGCTTACAGGAGCGGCAAGCAACGGAGGACGCATTCAAGATTCTCGGTCCATACAACGACTTCATCAACCTTTCTCCCAGCGCGGTACTGCTCATACAATCATTCTGAGCAAAATAATTGCAAATACTGGTTTTCTGATTTATATTGATATAGATTGGTAAAATTATTTTTATATTATTTTAAAAATTATATTGATATTTTGATGTATAAATATATATACATATTTGATATATAAATATTTTGATGTACTTTATTTTTGCAGGTTAAATCGCGCATCATTCAAGCACGTGATTCCTCGTCTACTAGAATTCTCAAGCTTCTGCGAGTGGAGTACGCTGTTGGCGAGCTGTTCGAGTGAGGCTTTTGACAATAATTTCACATTTTCTTAGCAGCCCAGCCTCATTCTTTGCAGCATACCTGTCCAAGCCGCTGGCGTGCGCACAGACGCAAATTTGCGTCAGTGCGCAACCATGTATAGGGGGTCATGGTTTACAAAATGTCTCCAATCGGTCCATAACTTATCCTACGGTAACCTACCGTAACCCTGACTACGTTTTCCCCCCAGTGTTGTCCACTCGCTGTTCCTGTGCCTGGACGTCTCATGGCTCAATCTCCTCATGGTTGAGTACGATCATCTGCTGACCAAGCGAGTGGATGCCATTTCAGAGAAGAGGCTAAGTGAGCAATTCTGGTGTCATATCCGTTTCTGAAAATCAAAAGAACTCGGTACCAATTGAGCTCATTGTAAAAGGTCATTGTAAGCGAGAGTGTGCGAAGGGAAGAGAGTCCCTCTCTCACCTTTTACAATGAGCTCAATTGGTACCGCGACTGTTGGTCACACCCATGAAATATTCGTTTTCTTTCCTCAGTAATATCCTGGAACTAGCCGGGGGGGGGGGGGTTTGAAGGGGGTTTCCCGACTAGATTAGATATGACTTTGAAGGGGGTTTCCCGACTAGATTAATTTTGTGGGTTTGAAGGGGGTTTCCCGACTAGATTAGATATGACTGATTCGAATCTGTCCGAAAAATATATTATTTTTTCGGATTTTACATTAAAAACGATATCTGAATATTTGTTTTAGATGCGATTTGGGGCTCGCTGCCAATGGGCCGATACGACAGCTACATTGACAAGTTCAAGTGCGTAATGAATTGTTCTTTATATTCAACAGAGTTAAATTACGAATACGTTCCAACTATAATTCTCACTGCAATTATTAATTATTATTGTTATTTATTATTAATTATTATTGTTAATTATTGCAGTCTCATTCTCGAACGGGATTCCGTGCTATCATTGCTCTTCAAGGATGAAAACTCGAGCTGTCGATGGTTGGTATGATTCATGTTCAGGATTAATATCAAAAACCATGTATCATCTTATCAGCGTATCGGTCTGTAAAAAATCGTAGACATCCGTTCATAATTGAGCTCAATAGATAGTAGTATTATGAACATGCAACGCACCTTGATGATCATTTGGAAAAGCCTGAAAAAAGAGAAAAAATGACTAGAAGTTTTACTCTTTATTTATAGGGAGTTATTCTCATTTTCGTTTAGGTTCGCTGCGGAGGCTACGCGCAACAATTCGATGTTCGTGTGCCCGCCCGATAACTGGATTGAGGAGGAACTCGATCGCGTTGAGCTTGCGGAGGAACTGACTGGATGGTCGGGACTGTCGCTCCGATTCAAGTGTCCGTCCATGTTGACTCCCATTTTCACCAAGGTAAGTAGTTGTCATTTCGTTTTCCTCTTCTAGTAAGCGAGCAAATATTTCTTAAGAGCCGTTCCGTGAGATTTTGCACCTACCTCACGGATGACTTTTTTGCAACCTATGCCAATACGTTCAGGGTGAAGTCCCCATACCTAGAGCTGATAACTGGCCCAATATGAGATGTTGGGGTGCACCCTCCGGGAAATGCCAGAGGTGTCCCAAAAAAAGTCCGAAATTTCATCAAAGAAAAAAGTACGTTCTTGTAGTTGTTTCGGATGTATTTTGCGATGAAAATAACGAAAAAATAGTTTGGAAGTGGCAAGACGTCGATAAAAAGTCGAAAACTGAAAATTTCGTCACTCTTTGGTCATCCTGAAAAATAATTTTAGCCATCCGCATTTTTTTTATTGCATATTTGGATTCTACGTGCAAAACTACCCCGCGTTTTATATTTTCACGGCAATCGGAATGTGGGCCCGGAATCTGCAGCTTCCCGCACGAGGCTCTCTTGGAGGCTGGCGAGAGAACGGTGTCAAGAGATTTCGAAATTTCAAAACGATATAGTCTCTTTTACGTCATATTTGTTTCTCATTTATCGTTTTAAATCATTTATGTTGATTTTAGGGGGTTATTATATCGATTAAACCCGAAAAAAGTGAAAAATCGAAAAATTACTTTTTCAAAATCTCAAAATTTCAAAAATTCATAAGTCATGTATCTGAGCTTCAAATAGAGCATTTTCAACGAAAAATCATTCGAATAAGAGTTATGAACAAAATCCGAGCTTTTCCGAGCCAAATACGGGTCAAATAATTTCATGCGTAGGGATTCGTTAGGCCAGGGCGGCCTACCGCAGGGAACGCTTGACGGAGACTAGTGTTTGGGGCGCGCGCCTTTCTCTATCTCTTGCAAAACATCACCTGCGGGCGGGAGTCGAACCTGCCTGCGTCGGCATGCCAGTCAGACACCATGCCCATTAATGGGCATGGTGTCCGACTGGCATGCCGACGCAGGCAGGTTCGACTCCGCCGCAGGTGATGTTTTGCAAGAGGTAGAGAGCTAATGGGAAAGAATGGGCATGGTGTCTGACTGGCATGCCGACGCAGACAGGCAGGCAGGTTCGACTACCGCCCGCAGGTGATGTTTTGCAAGAGGTAGAGAAAGGCGCGCGCCCCAACCACTAGTCTCCGTCAAGCGCTCCCTGCGGAAGGCCGCCCTGGCCTAATGGGCATGGTGTCTGACTGGCATGCCGACGCAGGCAGGCAGGCAGGAAGGGTGATCTATGATTTTGGTGTTTGAGTTGATTCGACCTGAATTGATTGTTTTTATCTGAAACAAACGGCTGATACAATAGACTTTGTTCCACTTTCTCTACCTCTTGCAATTTTGGGGCGTTTTTTAAAGAAAAAGTTTTGGTCAAAAAATTTCTGGATAATTTGACAACCGAAAAATGACAATTTCAAAAAATATTCGCAAATAGGCTATAACTATCAGATATTGTTCATAACTTGTATTCGATTGATTTTCCGTTGCAAATGCATTATTTGATGCTCAGAGACATGACTTATGAATTTTTGAAATTTTGAGATTTAAAAAAAGTGATTTTTCGATTTCTCATTTTTTTCGGGGTTTATCGATATAATAACCCCCTAAAATCAACATAAATGATTTAAAACGATAAATGAGAAACAAATATGACGTAAAAGTGACTATATCGTTTTGAAATTTCGAAATCTCTTGACACCGTTCTCTCGCCAGCCTCCAAGAGAGCCTCGTGCGGGAAGCTGCAGATTCCGGGCCCACATTCCGATTGCCGTGAAAATATAAAACCCGGGGTAGTTTTGCACGTAGAATCCAAATAGTTTTCGACGGGTACCTACCAAAACGTCCCCCTCGTAAAACTTCCCCACTGGCACTCAGAGGCTAAATCGAGAGAAGGCTAATTCCACAGCCGTCTGAGAATTTTGACGTCAACATCAAAGTTGTAGAGCATGAGACGACGGTCCTTTCCACATATTTAGTTTCTCGAAAAGTTGAATTTGAGTATAGATACGAAGAAAAATGTGTAATTTCGTAAATTTTCACATTTTTCTTCGTATCTATACTCAAATTCAACTTTTCGAGAAACCAAATATGTGGAAAGGACCGTCGTCTCATGCTCTACAACTTTGATGTTGACGTCAAAATTCTTAGACGGCTGTGGAATTAGCCTTCTCTCGATTTAGCCTCTGAGTGCCAGTGGGGAAGTTTTACGAGGGGGACGTTTTGGTAGGGACCCGTTTTCGACTTTTTATCGACGTCTTGCCACTTCCAAACTGTTTTTCGTTATTTTCATCGCAAAATACATCGGAAACACCTATAAGAACGTACTTTTTTCATTGATGAAATTTCGGACTTTTTTTGGGAAACCTCTGGCATTTCCCGGAGGGTGCACCCCAACATCTCATATTGGGCCAGCTATCAGCTCTAGGTATGGGGACTTCACACTGAACTTATTGGCATATGTTGCGAAAAAGTCCTCCGTCGACAACTCTCGAAAGCTTCATTATACCGTGGGAACGGCTCTTAATAAATTTTTTCTATTCCAAGCTGTGAAATAGGCAGTTCCCGTAATTTTATATCCTGTCTAATATTATATTTTTTGTTTTGCTATATAAATGTTCACAGTTTTTATTTGTTTCAGACGCAAATGGGTGTGTATTCGAACGTCTTCCGACTGTTTTTGGCTTGTCATCTGGCGATCCATCGTATTGGACAGTGGTAAGCACTCAGCTCAATCTACATTTTGAATGAGACAGGCTTTTCCGTTGAAATTTAGATAAAACATTGATGTTCGTGTGTTCACCATACATTTTCTAATAAAAATCAGTTTGCATTACAGTATGCTTCTGCTTCCATCACTGACGCAAGATAAATGGAGACAAGCCGCAAAGCTCTTCTACTCAATCAATGTCCAGTTGCATCGGTATGTCGAGTTTGTCATCTTGGTTTTGCTATTTTTCTCATTGTTAATCTCCGCATATTTATATTAGGGTATTAGGGATGTAAAGCCAATGCCCCTATTGTATTTCTCGGTTTATTATTTTTTTATTTCAGATTTGTCGAGACGTGGAATCTGACGGTCTCTCCGCTGGTTGCGAAGTTCAAAGACGAGCTTCTCAGGGTTAGTTGTTGGTGCTCGCTCTAGACACAATACCCATGAATAGATTTAATGAATGCAACAATGCATCTGATTTATCAGAACCATTTTAAATCTGATTTTTGAAACCATATTTCCTGAGTGTAGTGTGTGTGTTGAGGCGCGATCGATCGAGGAGATGGCGTCCCTTCATTCTGGATTCCTTGTCAAGCTTGGCCTCGGATTGAGGTAAACGATTTTGCGCTATTTCGGAGAACCTACGAGTTTCTTTCTCAATCGGAATTCTGAATTTGATGCAGGGGTTGTAAACTTGGTAGAGATACTCTACCCAGGACTGTAAAAGATTTCGAAATCCGTTTTCTTCTTCTTTATTTTTCGAACGGATGAAGTAATTACAACACGCAATGTATCATTCTAATCGTACTTACAATACGATTCGAATGATATGTGTTGAAATAACTTCATCCATCGAAGAAGTAAAGAAAAAATAACAGATTTCGCAATCTTGCACAGCCTAGAGAAATTTGAAACCCTGTCCACAATGTCTATCCTAAATTGAAAACAAATGAGAAATTTCATAAATTTTTCTACATGTTGACCAATTTTCGAAATTTCGTGAAGTCAACCACACATCAGAGACTGTGGGAAGTTATTGGACCACTGAGCCTTGAGCATCTTCCTCCTCCCCTATCCTCCTCCCATATGGGTAATCACAAGCATTTGTAGATTCAACAATCCGCGGATGCTCCGTCACATCTTTGCCCTATGCACTCTCACAAGACATATCCATTCGGAGGAAATGGTATTGTTGCGCGATTCTGTTTTTTTAAATCTTTATATCAGCGGCATTCCCCCCGACTACGTAGGGGGAACACACCTCTGGCTAGGATTAGCGCATCGCGCTTCCGGTACATATATAGGAAATAAAAGTTCATGCATCGTTCTGTTTTATGCATTCATTATTCTTATGGAATCTGCTTAATGCAATGTAAAATAGGACATAGTAGTACTTATTGAGTGTTTTTTATTAAAAAAAAGAGTGTGTAACTTTTTTTGTTTGAGGATATCGCTATCGCCGAGGGACAATTCTCGGAGATCTCGAATGAAATCGCGGCTGCCCTCTGTGATTCTGGCAGTGACGAGCAGTTGAGCAATGAGTGAGTGTTCTTCGAGGGTGTTTCATTTTAGAACTGGTCATTTTAGAACTCGGTAAGTCACCTTATCCTTAACCTAAAGTGCTGAAGGCTGAACCTCAAATTCTTAAGGTCCTTCCTTAAGCCTTAGAGTCACCTTAGAGTACTTTAGGACAGTCCTAGCACCTTAGCGTAAGGTTAAGGTAACTTGGTTCAGTTCTAAAATGATACACCCCCGTGTTCTCCTTTGTCATTTCACTCGGACAACGAAATCGAAGTTAGTATTGAACTGCATTTTGTACCCCTGAAACGGTACGCAAAGCAGTGTGAACAGAATGTTAGGAATGTTTTCAAATTCTTTTAGTGGCAATTTATGAATGCGTTAAGAGATGTACATAATGAATATCACTATCTTTTTAGAATGCTCATGATGATGACTCTCGGACGATGATCGATCGATAAGAAAGAACGGAATCATCTCGTGAACGGCGTTGAACATATCATAATATTACCTAGATCTTGTATAAATAATACGTTTCAAGTGATCTACTAATCTTATTTCTCTATTTCTAGATAATGTTATTTGAGTTGTATTATCTTTCGATGTCTTGAATGACGAATGAATTAATAAAAAGATTTCTGCAGAAGAGCCAATACAAAATAGATTGTATCAACCGAAGAGAGTGAAGAGAGAATAGGCGCGCAACGAGGAAAGGGAAACCTGTTTATTTAGATCTTTTCCTCTCGCACTCTTTCTTTCTCTTTCTAAAGTCTACTATCCCACTGGAATTTTCTATTTGGTACTATTTCTTTGTCACTTGGAAGATTTGTGCTATTCCTTTTTAATTTATATTCTTATTTATTTTCAATAGTTAGTGGTTATAAAATCTCATCATTATCCATATACCGAATCGAATGCGCTCCAATGAGTTTCGTTCACAACGTTATTGACAACTTCGACTGAAAACGATTTCCTTAACTCATATTTTTTACATCTCTTTCGTTTTGTTATAGACTAAGACTCCGTCGATTACGTCATTCGTGATATTTGGTGATGAGCGCCAAAATATTCTAAAGCTATCGATCATCGCTAGTACATGCCGGGGACGTATTCGTCTCGAGGCGCGGACACGACAGTGACGTCGGTAGACAACGATGGGTTGGACTTGAAAGGTTGGTGAGAACTAGTGCACGGCGTTCTACTGGCAAAACGCCAAGTGAGCTTTCGTGGTGAGACCATTGTTTCTCAACTCCTCTCAGACTCGTCTGTGTAACCAGTGAGAAAGTGAGCAAAATCAAAGCAACAATGATGAAATATCTTTTTTAATAAAAAAAAACAAATTAAAGAATATTCTGAGTGTTTGGCACAAAATGGTCGATTTTCTGAAAAATATGTGTTTTGGAAGGCGGTGTAGAATACGATGGGAATATCCATTTTCTCCTAGCGGCTCCGTTGTTTCCAGACGGTATCACGTCGAAATCACATTTTGACGTCCTACTGGGCTCCCAAGAGTTAATTGTGGTGGTTTCCTGGGGCAAAACTGAATAGCGAACACTCCTGTCTAGTTCATGATTAAAATAATTTTCGAAAAAAGAAAACATCTGGCTGAGTCGTTTGTGATTTTTTCCACTGTACTTGGGCTACATGCTGATCAGGCGTCTCGAGAGGATTCCAAATCAATAATTCAATGAATTTCTAAGGTCAGATCGCTGAGAAATTAGACTTATAGTGTTTTGAGATTAGGAAAGGGCTACCTTGCATCCCTCCCTCCATCACTTTCCTGACTCACTGACTTTGTCAGCGAGAGAGTGTGGAGATTAAAGAGAGGACATGAGGGAATGGGGAATGTGATTTCGAGGTGACGCCGTCTGGAACCAACCGGGCAGCTAGGGGGGGGGGGGGAATGGATATGCTTATCGTCTTCATCACCATCGATAATCTCAAACACAGTTTCAAAAATCGACCCTTTTGAGTTATGCCAGATTTGCTTGAAAATTATTCGAACGGCGTCATTTCTCGTATAGTTATTTTTTTGAGCACTGATTAGGTCAAAAGTATCTTTTTTTCGATATGCGGACGCAATGCACTAGGTTGGACAAAATGCCTTGACTGATTTTGACAATTGGTGTTTCAGCCCTGTTCTTTGTTTCGCTTTTGCCCTATCAATCGCTATTTTTCACAATCGATCAAGAGTTACTCTATTTAGCATCCTCTACCGCAACCCTGGTCGATTGTTTATTTGAGGCCGTTTGCACTAATTTTCGAGCAAGGTCTGGCACAGCTCAAAAATGGGTCCATACCAAAACGCCCCCTCGTAAAACTCCCCCATTGGCACTCAGAGTCTACATCGAGAGAAGGCTAATTCCACAGCCATCTGCGAATTTTGAGCTCAACATCAAAGTTGTAGAGCGTGATACGACGGTTCTTTTCACATATTTGGTTTCTCGAAAAAATGAATTTGAGTATAGATACGAAGAAAAATGTGAAAATTTACAAAAAATACACATTTTTCTTCGTATCTATACTCAAATTCAACTTTTCGAGAAACTAAATATGTGAAAAGAACCGTCTTCTCGTGCTCTACAACTATGTTGTTGACGTCAAAATTCACAGACGGCTGTGGAATTAGCCTTCTCTCGATTTAGACTCTGAGTGCCAGTGGTTTTTGTTCTTCATTTTTTTCCCTTAGAGACCTCGTTGGCTCCGTTACGACGTCACGTTGATATCTCATTTTGACGTCCAACTCGGCTTCCGAGAGTGCTAATTTTAAGTGAAAAAGTTTCCTGGGGGTAGAATTGGATAGCGAACACGCATGTCCAGTTATTTGTGGGCTTAGCAATCTAGTGATATCGACCGAGCGTGACGAGAGGATTCCAAATATATCATATTAGCCAAATCGCTGGTCAACCAAAAAGCGCGCTAGCATAAAGTGAAGGGAGTTTGGCAGTAAAAAAGACGTCCTCCCCTTTCTCTCCCCCTCTCATCCTCCCTTCACTGGTCGGATGGACGAGAGAGTGTGGAGGAGTGAGAGAGCGCAGAGAGAAGGAAGGGGAGGGAAGGGGAGACAATTGATGACAAAACGAACTTGGATTCCGGCTTCGACTAGGGTTGATGTTGATGGTATCACCGTTGAAAATGCCGCTTTGAAGCCGGCTTCAAGTGAAAATTTCATATTTTAAAAATTATTTTAAATAATTATGAAATATGAACTAGACACGCGTGTTCGCCATGCAATTCTACCCCGATTTGAGACATGAAAAATGTACAATCTCAAACGTAACTCCCAAAATCGGTCAAAACTCTCTGACCAACCTGATGAAACACAACAACGATATCTTCCTTGCAGGTGCATTACGGCTTCAGATCGAAGCTCTCGCCAAAAGAAATGAGCTGCATGCGAAGCACCGAACTGCAGTTGGAAGGACTAGAGTTTGCTCATTTTATTAATATTTTTACTGTGGTTTTACATTTTTACATTTTTTTACTGTTACTGTGAGCTCAGGAAGCCTAGAAAAATGGTGTACAGAAGTGCACTAGGTCAGATGATAACCGAGTAGATGAGAACCAATAAAAATTCGTCTCCCAGTACTTTCTCAGATGGTTCAGTGCATCATATTGGCCGTACTAACAATACACTGGAAGACAAACAAACATCCGACGGTGATCATCCGACCTAATGCCCTACAGAAGTAGTATAGCAGTAAAAATATGCGGAATGAAAAATATTCAAATACAAGATTTTTTTTGGTTCGTAATACTCAAATTTCCGCGGTTTCCATGCACCATTTTGCTAGGTGTTTTGCTCTAACAGCAAAATTCATGAATTATCTATAAAAGGTCATAATTTGGTGATAACTGTTGTACACTATGATCAATTCAGGATATGTCTAATCGAATAGTGCGATTACGTGAATTGCTGACAAGAGAACCATCGCAGGTGTGGCCTATTCAATTATTTGATACGACGCAGCTCACTTTCAGGCTTATCATTTCTATCTTGAATGCGTATCGCACGCCGACGAAACTGAGAGAATGATTGGAAAGGTTACGTTATGTCACTTTCATGCAATTTATTGTTTTTTTTCAGTTCTCGATAGTTTTATCTTTAATTCTTTGAAGTTGACTAAACACGGAGATGGAAAGAGAAATACCAACCAAAAGCATCAACGACTATCTTTCAGAAACACGCTCAAATAGGTAGTTTGCCATTGGAGAAAGTAGAAGAGATGCCGATAGAAACGAAACCGGAGGTATGCAATAACATATATCATCACGCCAATCTTGCTATTTTACTTGTTTTTCACACTCGATAATGCAAAAAGACTTAAAAGGGAACAAAAAGTGGGTATCTACTTTCACAAGTTGTAGAAACAAAACTGCATGTAAAGTGGAATGATGGATTCTGAATCTCAATTATCTATTTGAGGCTATTGCAAACTATCAGTCACCCGTAGAAGAGTCATCATGGGAAGACGCAGACAAGTTTTATTACAACAAGTAAATTTCTCTTTTTTAAACGTTCCATGTTCGAGAATAGGGTCTCAGAATAGCGAGGATATAAGCTAAATGATTTAAAAGTAGAACAACAACGAAAAAAATTTACTCAAAAAGTAACAATGATTTGGTATGATGAGTTGAACGTCGCTCAGAAAATGGTGGCGGATGATCTGCCTGAATGGAGCGAAGGAAGGAGCGACAAGACAGGGCGAGAGCGATGTCCGAGATCTGTGGAATAGTCAGGCAGGATATCTTAAGTATTTCTATTTTTATGGAAATCGCAAAACAACACCGCTTTATCGAGGTTACCAAAAATAATGATGTTTACAAATCAGTCCCCCCCCCCCTGCTCCTATCCATTCGAAAGTGAGAAAAGGTTTCCAGAAGAGAAGCAAGTAGTGATGGCAATTCGGAACTGACTCTCCTCTATTCGCGCGATCTTTCGCCGATCAGATAAATGAGAGAGCACGCGAATTGAGGAGAGTCGGTTTCCGATTTGCCATCACTAGAAGCAAGCAACTTCAGTGCCTTCCATTAAAAAATATATATTCTATGAATGTTTTCTATGCACATGAAAAAGTATTTAAAATTTTTCTAGATCGAGTTCTTCTTATCCTGTCTGGGCTTCATTGTTGGCGTTGGTAGTACGCTACGATTTCCCGCCAAGGTTTATCAATATGGCGGAGGTATTCATATTTTCTCTGAGTTAATATCATTCGCTGTTGATCGATCTTATTCCGAGCGATTTTTGCAAGTGCAATGCAGAAAAAACGGTTCGAACTATGTATATCTAGAAATATTGGGCAAGAATAATTAGATTACGTTATTTCCAGGTGTCTTCTTCATTCCCTATTTCATCTGCCTCGCTCTCTTTGGTCTTCCGATCGTTTTTATGCATCTGGCTATCGGCCAGTACTCGGGGCTGTCCGCGGCTGGTGCATTTTGGAAGATGATGCCTATTTCAAGCGGTATGCTTTAAAATATAGAAATAATGAGAGGGTAGGCATAAGCGATGACAAAATGCCGGATTTTCAACGATGAATCGGGCATGAACCTATGAGCATACTTCAAAATTTTTGCAAAGCACTTTCTGCTTCATATTTCTCATCCACTTCTATGATCTATTTCGCTGTAAAAAAAAACAAATTCTTGTCTCTCACTCATCAAGCCATAAAGACATGGAAATATACATACAGTTACTCGAACAATGGCATTTGACGGGTTGAATAAAATACTCTATCAATGGGCCATTTACGCAGGCGTATTCTACGTTATTTGCCACATTTTATCTGTTGATTATATTTCTCCAACTCATCTGCGGACCGAAATAAATGGCCTGGAAAATGGAATTTTTCGGAATCTGAAAAAGTTGACGTCGTCTCTCGTCGTTTTGTTGACAATTTGGAACACAACTCGACGCAATCTTGTGAGGGACCCGAAGGGCTATCGAAAAATGTATTGAAACCTATGGGTCAAAAAATGTGCCAACCACCTCTCGTTTTCACTTGAATCTTAGACGACACGCGTGATAGGTCTCGACGGGAATTCGTTTTGGCACGTTGCCAGCATAACTCCGTGTAGTGCTTTTGAACGGACCTTGTTCATACCAATTCGAAATACATACATATGATGCCGCTTGCGTCAGGATCAAGTGGCTATAACAAAAGATAACAAATCGGATATGCTCTAAAGTTTATAATTGATAACTTTTGATAATGAATCGACTGACGTTTTCGGTTCATCGATTGGAGTCTTTTGAAATTCGGTATGACGTTATTTTTTTCCAAAATAGTGTTCTGCGATACAAAACTGTTCCGGTCAAAATGGCCACAAATCTGGCCACATGGTCCGTTTTCATGTAATCAGCCTACCTTTGCTTGTTTATAACTTTTAATGCAATGATTACAAACCACAATTCTCACTGCAGGAATCGGATGGGCTCTTGTCATACTCGCAGTACCGGTCTCTATCTACTATAACATTATCAATGCATGGGCCATTTACTACTTCTGGTTTTCGCTGAAAGGTGCGGCTTTGAATCGCTCACTATTTCTTCTTGAAAACCAGTGGATTTTATGCAGTTGTTTTCGCACAGCTTCCTTGAATCATATTGATATATTTTTCAGGGTTTATCACAGGTCATTTACCATGGGACTCATGCGAACCTCGTAAGAATTTATCTCAATTAAACCAGATAAATAATGAACCGATTGCAGAGTGGGTTCAGAAATTTAACTGCTGTGATCTGCGCGACTTTCCCTGTCTCAACAACACGTATACAATTACTGCCCCCGAGGCATACTTTCAGTGAGTTGTGAAACAACATTTCCAATCGATCTAGGTAGTAGGAATGGCCAAACGGCCTGAACTACGGCTCCGTAATTCCCTCTCCCTCGCGTATTGCGAAATTTGGCTAGGGGGAGAGAATTACGGCGCCGTAATTCAGGCCGTTTGGCCAACACTACTAAGTAGTACGGTCTCGCTTTCAAGCTTCAACGTACTCGGACGATCTGAAGATGGAGATCTTTCGCTTGGACCCGTCCAGGTTTTTGCTTGATTAAATAAGTAGACAATTAACCGAAATAGGTTTCGAAGAATAATTTATTCGAGTTATTATCATTACCATGTCCTTGTGAGCAGCTAGGGCGGATGAGAGCTATGCGGAAAAGTTTCAAAGCCATCTTTTTCGGATGACTCGTAGATTCACGACATTTTTGCAACTTTATTATCTCAATTTGCACGTAAGCGGCAGATGTGTGCAACAATTTTACGACCTCCTCATTTCAAATGCTCTCTCGCCGGTTAGAGAAGACGAGTATGAATAAAGAGGAGGCCGTTAAAATTTTGGCACACCCCTGGTAAGCGGTACTTGGTTATCCTGCACACGCGAACCGGCGTACTTCCAAGCATGCTACTAGCGGCTAAATTCCACTAGTTCGTATCAGATAATCTTCTTCTAGTAAATAATATTCATTTCAAGGCTCATTTGTTTCTTGCATTGGCTGCTGCCTGGATTTTTGTATTCATTGGAGTCTTCAAGGTTATTTTTCTAATATACAAATATTAGCACAGATAAAATATGTCTTACTTGTTGAAAAAGGAAAAAAAACGTAGAATTTAATGATCCTTCACTTTCCATAAACGTAGATAAAACATGAAATAGAGTGGCGGTTGGGTGTACAAAATGGACCGAAACATCCAACCGCTGAGGAAGTGTCTTTATTAAGTTCACTTAGGCAGTTTTTAACTATCTTTCGCGTTACAAACCACGTTTCTTTAAAGTTCACCAAATATTTACTGCACAGGGTATTGGTTCGATCGGATGGACTGCTGCCGTTACCGCCACGGTGCCATATCTGCTGGTACTTGCAAATCAGGGGTGTGCAAACATTTTACGACCTCTTCATTTCGCATGCTCTCTTGCCGGTCAGTGAAGACGAGAGAGTACGAATAAAGAGGTCGTAAAATTTTTTGCACACTCCTGGCACAAATCATATTGAAACCATTTTCAGTTAGTGATTCTCCTATTGCGCGGCACTTCCCTTCCGGGCGCAAACAATGGACTGCATTTTCTTTTCACTCCAAACTTCGATAAGCTCTGGTCACTCGAGGTTAATGTTTCTCTATTGGCTCTGCTTCAGCATAAAAACGACGGCGCTCATTCGGGCACAATGTATTTCAAGAATTTCTTTTTTCTTTCATGATTTCGTTGAGCTCTCATTTGTATTGAAATTTTAATTCAGTGCAAAATACCTCCCGCCGCGGAGTAGTCGAATCTCCTCGATATTGGTCTCATATTGGCTCATATTGGTCATTGAATAGGCAACTTTTCAGATGTGGAAGTCTGCCGCAGAACAAGTTTTCTATGAGTTAGGAATCGATGCAGGTGAAATTCTTTCACTGCATTTCATAGTAAAAAATATTTGTAAATACTGTGAGAACAGAAACTCTAGGTTCTTGGTGTGCCCCAGATCGAAGAATTACATTCGCATTAGCTTGTTACATGCGGAACGGAAATTATTATTTTTGGCTTTAAAAGAATAATTTCCGTTCCGCGTGTAACAACATAATGCGAATGTAATTCTTCGATCTGGGGCACACCAAGAAGCTAGAGTTTCTGTTCTCACAGTACTATGGCTTTTTTGAATCATAAGCGAGGTACTAGTGTATGGTTCACAATATTTTTCACTATCGTAATTTCAAGAAGAACTTTTTTGAGAATTGACATCTGGGATGCTTCAAAAACATTAATAATTGTTTTGCTTTGTCACAGGCCCTCTTATCTCGATGGCGTCGTTTTCTCGATTTCGTAACAACATCTATCGTGATGCAGTTTTACTGGTCATAGTGTGAGATTTTTTCTAATGATTAATTTTTTCAATTGATTTGCATTGTCCTTGCTGCAGATTGGGAATGTCTATTTGAATTTCACGTTACCTTGAATTAACTTTCACGCTTTTTGGACCATTGGAGACAAACAATGACGATTTTTTGAAATCCTACCTGATTTCGGTTACTATAAATAACTACTCGTTTTTAAAAAAAATTCCCATCATATGAGAGAAATCGCGAGAGATTCGAGAGAAATGACCATACCGCGGCGGTAGGAATTTGTTCCTCCGATTCCACTGTAAAGTGAAACTTAATTACTTCGAATGGTGCTCTTTCAAACTGCGTTTGCCGATTTTTCATAATGGGTCACATCTTCGAGTATCGTGAGGTCAAAGTAGGGACCCTACGAAATTTACTACCAAAATTGCCCCAGTAAAACAGCCATAACTCGCTTTAAAATTATGCTAGCAACAATACCAAAAAAGTTTTCGAATGAGAGGGCAGAGCGGAACATATGTTATGTTGATGATGTCATTCCACGTCTATAAGCTGGATCAGGGCTGTCGGTTTTCCAAAATAGTGATATAACTTTCCTAATACCAATTTCCCCAATAAGCGCCGAAGATTGATTTGAGAAAAAACTAGTACCAAGCACCACCTCTTAAATTAGAAAGATCGGTATATAGGAAAAAAATGGGGCGGGACTTTTGTCCGAAAAAACTGTGATTTTTAGAATTTTTCGATGTTTTTCAAACATAACTTTTTTCATTCAAGTTTTCATGAGCTCTCATATCGAAATTCGGAATCAGCGTGCAAAAATACACCAAAATTTTCTATAGTCATTTATATTGGAGATAAAAAAATTTCGACTCTGACCTCTGTTTCACCTTCCCCCCTTTGGTCCGATTTTGGTCAAAAGTTTTTTGTCTCAGAATCATGTCCCTATAGGGTTTGCTGGATTTGCTTTATTTTTGAGCGTAGAACACGAATTTGCTAACTAGAGCTCATGAAACTTCAAAAGACAAAAGTTATGATATAAAGAAAATCCCAGAAATTTTTTTTTCGGATTTTGGTCATAACTTTTTTCTTTCGAGGTTTCATGGGCTCTAGTTAGCAAATTCGTTTTCTACGCTCAAAAATAAGTCAGAAAATTTTATAGGGACATGATTCTGAGACAAACATTTTTCGACCAATATCGGACCTCAGGTGAAAAAGCGATCAGAGTCGAAATTTTTTTATCTCCAATATAAATGACTATTGAAAATTTTGGTGTATTTTTGCACGCTGATTCCGAATTTCGATATGAGAGCTCATGAAAACTTGAATGAAAAAAGTTATGTTTGAAAAACATCGAAAAATTCTAAAAATCACAGTTTTTTCGGACAAAAGTCCCGCCCCATTTTTTTCCTTCAATCCGATCTTTCTGATATAAGAGGTACTAGTTTTTTCTCAAATTAATCTTCGGCGCTTATTGGGGAAATTGGTATTAGGAAAGTTATATCACTTTTTTGGAAACCCGACCACCCTGATCCTGCTCATAGACGAGGAATGACATCATCAACATAACAAATGTTCCGCTCTGCCCTCTCATTCGAAAACTTTTTTGGAATTGTTGCTAGCATAATTTTAAAGCTAGTTATGGCTGTTTTGCTGAGGCAATTTTGGTCGTAAATTTCGTAGTGTCCCTAATTTGACCTCACAATACACGAAGATATGACCTGATATCAAAAATCGGCAAACGCAGTTTAAAAGAGCACCATTCGAAGTACTTAAGTCTCACTTTTCAGCGGAATCGGAGTAACAAATTCCTACCGCCGCAGGGCTCTCGAAAATCTGGCGATTCCTCTCATATACATATATGTCAATTCTGAGGCGATGCTAGTTCAATCGCACCAATGAGAATTGTTAGGAAAATAGACTCAAAAAAAATCCGAACAAAAATTGCGTAGAACAACAGTCAGCCAATTGCAGAGATGCACTCACATCTATTCTCTGTGGGATGGTAATTTTCTCATTCGTTGGCTTCATTGCGCACCGTGCAGACTTGGAGATCACTGATGTTTTGCGTGAGTTTTAGTTTTAAAAATAATTGGATCGACTACTCGACCGCTTGTGATATAGACGCAAGATAACGTCTCTAATGGGCTATCTTTAGAGCACGATCCGTCGTACTTGGCGTTTACAGTGTACCCGGGGGTGACATCATTCATGGCACTCGGCCCGCTCTGGGCTGCGCTCTTTTTTGCGATGCTCATATGCTCCGCAATCGATGCCGAGTTCGCATGGTAAGCATCATTGCATCTGTTGCCAATAGAGTACAATAATAATAATAATATGTCAATATATTGCGTGTGCATCGGCATATTTAGAGACCGCAGGCTCCGCCCACTTGGAAGGGATAGAAAGTTGCCCAAAACATGGCGAGAGGCCGAGCAAATCGGACACTCAACCAAATTGAACGATCAAAAGAGTTTTCTGTAGGTCTCAGGATCCTCTATGAAATATGTGAGGCGCATCATGATCCATTCAATATAAATCTGTCAAAATAATTTCCAAAATTTTATTTGGCGAAAAGGAAGCATTTATAGTGTATGGATCTTGTTGCACCTCTCGTTATTTATTAATTCAATTTTTCCACTAATTCTAAAATAAAATTCGATGAAAAATATGAGTCTCAGAATTGCTCGACCTCGGCAAAAGTTAGAGTACGCGCGTATTCATATTCCGACTTCCGTTGTTTATCTTTACAACTAGCAAAACTGCCTGCAAAGGATGGGACTCGAACCGGGGGTATCGAGTTTGATTAACAAGCGTGCTAGCGATTGAGCCACAAGCCCATGCGTTCGTTCGTCTCAGGTGCGCTACATAGGATGGATTTGGCGAGTAATGCATAGTGGGAGCCTCGAGACCACCTTTTCAATTGTTTCTCGACAATGTTTTGAGATTTCGAAAAACGGCCAAAAGTATGATGTTATTGAGCCCCAGAGGGGTTCTTTGGCACTACGTTTCGATTGCTTGAGTGAAATCGGCTCTCGACGCTGTGGTCTCTAGGCATATTCCAACCATTCTACCAAATTTATTCTTAAAATATATGTTTCTGAACGGACAGCCAAATACTCATTGTTCGGATCAAACGGAAATACGTAACCCTATATATAACACTCGATACAACACTCTGAAGTATAAATTGCAGGCTGGAGATGATCGCGTCCTCTGTAATGTATCAGTTGGGCGAGAAAGACAAACGAGTCGAAGACAGGATTCTTTTCTTTCTCTGTGTTCTCGGTTTCATTATTGGAATACCTCTAACCTGCAAGGTGAATTGTTTTAAAACGTTTTTAATCGATAGGAAAAATTCGATTGAATTTATCACAAAATCGTCTGTGATGCGCGAATCGATTAATTGGTTCCACTTTTAATTAAATATATATTTAAAGTATTTATATAATAAATTTGGTATGATTCGACGCTTCTCTGATCACATTAGTAGCAAATTAGGCCCGATTCTTTCAAGACCCGCCGCGCCAGAGGCGTGGGGTCAGAGGGGGTTACTCGGGGTTACCCGGGGCGCTCCGTGTTCAAGGGGAAATCAACAGGACTGTAACCACTCCGCTTCGCTCAGTGGCTACCTATGCAACTTTTCCTCCACGCTCTAAGTGTCACGAGCTTTTCACAACGGTATGGCATAGGGAAACATGAATATTTTACGATTGCAAAATCTGAGCACGGGAAGACGATTGACACTTTTCCTAAAATTCTCCGATGATTTTGACACGACTTATGAGTGAAAATGTGAAGATTTCGTAATGATGACGAAATCGAAGATTGTGAAATTGAGCACGGTAAGACGATTGACACTTCTCCCAAGCTTCTCCGTTGATTTTGAAGCGACTTATGAGCGAAAACACGGTCATTGCGCAGTGATGATAAAATTTTCGATTGCGACATAGTTGTTGTTTTTGAAAGTGCAGGTCACCACGAGTCTTCTCACTTCTGCCACTTCTGCCAGTCTTCTCGGACGATTTTGAAACAAGCTAGGCGCAAATATAGACGTATTACGTCAGGATGACAAAATTTGGCGTAGTGATGACGACATTTGTGTCGATTCTTTGAAAACCTCTTCGAGGGGGTTCGAAAGGTCAAGGACTTGCCCTCTGGTGATGAGTTTTTAAACTTAAAAAGCGAGTTATGAACAAAAAACGAAAGCGTTACGAGCAAGCAGACAAACAAATATACAGACAACGTGACACACAGGCAGACATAATGGTTTGGTACCCTCTAAAATTCACCAGCCCAGTTCTCAAGAGAGCAACAGTTTGTAGCAACCCCCGTAAAAGTGTGAGGACAGGATGATAATTTGTCAGGAGATGAGATATAATAGTTAGGAATCGATTTCTTAATATTACATATATCTCATAGATGAAAAATTACACTTCCCACCATGCACCAATTCATGCACCAATTCCCAATTAAAATGGCAATTAAAATAAACTGATGAGAACTAAGCTGGCTCATTTTCCGATGTTTGATATTCGGTACAATTAGAGGAATCAAGTGGCTGTTTCATTCATATTACAATTCGAATGAAGAACCGTCAAAGAATTTCAGGGCGGAATATATCTCTTTCATGCAATAGAAAGTCTGAATGCAAACTGGAATTCTTTCTCACTGGGATTAGTGCAAATAATACTCGTTTGCTACTTCTATGGTTAGTCGTTCATGAATATTTAGAAAAAAATTAAAAATGGTTATAGGCGTCGACAATTTCATGGAGGATATCCGAGGGATGCTTCGACTACCACCAGTTCCGGAGGTTTTATTAAAAGAATATTTGTTTGTTATTTTATTTTTTTCAACCTGACTATTGGTTGTCTGAAGAAACGATGAAGCAGCAGCATATTCAATTTATTTAAAAAAAATTATATTAAAAATTTATAAAAAATATATATATATTTATTAAGCGGCTCTCTGACTGGTATCATGCGCGGATGATTGCTCACTTCTTCGGGCCCACTGGAGGATACATCAAGTGGTCTTGGTGCCTATTCTGCCCATTGATCCTTATTGTGAGCTGTACACATTAGTCGGATTCTACGACTTAGTAAATATTGAAACCAATGAGAAGAAATTTGCTCCAAAAATTATTTACCAAGGACTATTTTTTTACTATCAGGCTCTTCTTCTGGCTTCAGCGTTTTCGTACGAGCGAGTATCACTTGGTGAATAGTTTAATGAAATTATTAGACCTTTATAAGTACATATATTTTTGAGATGACAACGAACATTTATTGGTATACAAGGCTTCATCTTCTTTTTATTGTTGATTTTTTTTCAAAGAAACGGACACTTATTCCACAACAGATCCATGATTTACATGTTTCAGAAATGTGTTAATTTAAGGCAACACTCTCCTCCCCATTACTTACGAAGGCGTCGCATGGATCGCTATGGTTGGCCCTCTACTCGTCATTCCTCTCACCGCAGCTTATACATTGTATGACGCAAAAAGGAGAGCTAGAGTGAGTTGTGAATTATTGAAACATAAAAAATAACAAAAAAACGATGATGAAATAGTATTTGCAGCCACTTATGACAGTGATCTCAACGAAAGAATGGAGAGGCGGCAAACCTAGAGAATCAGGCGAAAAGGAGGAAAAGGAAAATAGAGAGCGAAGAATGACAGAGGCAGTTAATCACTACATGGTGAGAATGAGTAAGCCAGGTCGCGTTCGGATATCGGGTGCCCAATTTTCCCTCACCGGAGTGGGCGCATTTGCTCAAATTACAAGAAAACTGACAGAGGAACGAAAGGGAATGGTCGGATGCTTGACTTACCACGCCTCTCCATAATTTTCTACTGACGAACCGCGAGTTGCTTACTGAAATGGCTATTAATATTTTTGCCAATGAAAGATGAACGAGACGCGCCGGTAAAAAAGGGTACCTGACTTTTTTCGGTTTCCGACGACTAGTCTCCATTGCCACTCTTTCAGATTTCAGGCAAAGAAATGGAATATTTGCGTACAATAATATTCATACAAAAATAGTGCCATCGCCCAGGTACACTGCCTAGACACGTTTTATCCCCTGGTTGTCATTCCGAACGGCATAGTAGATGCATGCATATCACTAGAAAACGTGCCGATTAAAAAAAACATATGAACTTAAACTTCAGTATATCGATGCCGCCTCCCGTGCCCCAAGTATGCGAGTCGTTCCCGAACTATTCGAGCCGAACGATTATGGCCGAATGATAGGAAGGATATCGGAGTGGCAGGTATTTTTCAATATCAAGGATAGGGTTGAGAGTAAACACAAACGAGCGATTCAAGTTTCGATCGATTTATATCCATTTTATGCAGTCCAGTCACTTCCCCCCTGAACATGGACCGTCCCGGGCGACCCTTAGTGGCCCCTGCCCTTTTATAGCCAAATATATTTAGGCAAACTCGGTGCGTTTGAATACTAGAAGGTGTTCCGCATTTATTGACGTTTTTAGAATTTTAAAATTTTTATTCGAAAGCTGTCAAAATAGATGAAAAGGTACGGTAAGGAAAATGTTCAATGTGGTCGGGGATAGAACATTTTACTTACCGTATCTTTTCGTTTTGGTCCAACCAACTCAACTATTTGCCTATTTTAACTGCTTTTGAATAAAAAATTTTAAAATTCTGAAAATGTCAATAAATGCGGAACACCTTCTAGTATTCAAACGCGCCGTTTGTCTCAAATATATCTCTCCTCTGGATATGAAAGGGCAGGGACCACTAGGAGCCGCCCCGGGCAACCCGTGGACTGTCCATGTTCAAGAGGGAATGTGACTGAACTGTAATGGGTGACGTGGAAAATATTGCTCAATCGGCCTTATTGCGCATCGAATCCGTATCCATTTTATTTTGCGAATTAGCGATGGATTCACCTACCGACCGAGATATGGAGAAAAGAGTATTTTTAGACCCGGGAACCTCGACGCGAACCGGGAGAATCGATCTCATCGGGAGATGAAGTTGAAGCACATGAAATGAGCCTATTTGGGCCCCCACCCGCTTCTCAAAAGGCTCATTTTTATCAATCTTGTTTTCTTCATATTCCGTCACACATAATAGGGAAATTTCCCAGTTCACCCTAAATCCTCCCCACCATTAGTCCACGCCCACTCCAATCCACATGGCCTATCGATTCGCCCACCTAGATGATAGAGAAATTACGGATAGTGAAATTTTATCGAAAGTTTCATTTCTCGGTCGTTATCTTAAGTGGGCGGAAGTGGGCAAGTGGCTTTCTTTCGAACTGAGCAGTACCCACAAAATAGATTTGCTACGTTGACTTTTTGTTGCTGAGAAAAAAAACGTGCTAATGACAACTCAGCTGTCCGAATCGTTGCGCCTTCGGCAAACTCTACATGACCCCGGCACCGTTTCAATCACAGATCCCTATGGTGAGAAATTAGGCTCGAGATGCGCATCAAGGTCAATTATTTGTAGGCCGATCGAGATCAGTGCAAAAGACATCCGCACGAGAAATGTCAGCATCTCCACGAAATGAGAGCACAAGCAGAGGCTCGTATGCAGGCAGACAATCTGGCAGTGAGACATATGATGTGAGTGAACGCATTTCGTCTCGCGAGGTTGATACATATGATGATCAGAGAATTACCTGATAGAACCAAAGAATAAGTGGTTTGTATGTTTGCGACTAGTGAATTATGTGTTATCCGAGATCTTAGGCTTGTTAGGCCCCCCCCGTACTTAGGCTCTATCTCGTATTTCTTCATTTTAAAACGCGCTCTCTGTGCTAGTGCAGTGGTCTCCTGCAAGAGGTGACACAAGGATTCAAAATGGTCAAAATTTATTTTTAAATAATGAAATTTATTTTTCAAATTCGGTAGGTCAAAAAGTTGGAATTCGGATCTTGAATTGTGGTGGAACTACCCATAGTCATTAAGTGCAATAAGTTTGAGATCGATACGACCATTTTGAATCCTTGTGCCACCCCTCGTCCGCTAGTACAGAGAACGCGTTTTGAAAGAATATTTCACCGTGACATGCCTGATTCCGCAAATCGGAATGGACAAAAATAAGAAACAAGAAATTGAATTTTTAATTGCGTACTCGCCGACTGTCTTAAAGTGACAATTCGAACAAATTGTTCTCTTTTTTCGGTTTTGTTTATAAAGTACGATAGATGCTTAAAATATCAGTGATTTGTAGCAAATTAATTTGTAGCAACGTCGGACTGCATTTGTGCGTAAGGGAGGGGAGACGCGTGAAGAGCCGCAGAGACGAGCACATGCAGCAACGGTGAGCGAGAATATGTACACTAGCGAAGTCAAATCGGAACTCGACTCTCCTCATTTTGCGTGCACTCTCATTTTTCTGACAAGCGAGAGAGTACGCGAATCGAGGAGAGTCAGTTCCGATTTGACATCGCTAATGCACACGTACTCTGCAATTAAAAAAATAACATTTACCATTTTTAGTAGTTATTTGTTTCTTTTCCGCATGCGTCAAGTCTAGAGTCCGTCCTCACTTCTTCACAAGATCAGAGTCCTATCTCGTAGGTCTGTATCCAAATTGACCATCAAAGCAAGTAACCAACCTTGATCGAGGGACGCACTTGAAAGTTTTTGCTTCGTCTCATCAACAATAATTATTTAGAAATCACGAGCCCGTTTCGACAGTAGTCACTTTAACATGGCGGCTCATAAGCATTCGTCAGCTGCATCTTCGGTCTCGGCTCCGCCCATTCCCTCAGTTGCTTCTCTGCTCTCACTCGTCTCGTCGCGACGAAGTGAAATGGGGTATGCAATTAGAGAATGATGATAAAAACTCATTGTTTCTTGTCTCGATTACTAAAGAAAAAAAACATTTTTTCGTTTCATTACAACGATAAGGGTTGATGGCTAAACGATTGCAACCTTGCGAGGTCAAAACCACGATTCTAATGTGTTAGATGAACTAATGTTTCTAAATCTCAGCGATTCGGAGTGTCGCATTCGCAGCAAGAGCATCGGTAGTGCTGACGCAAAAGATCTTGAGATAGTGAACCGAGAAGAGAAGATGAGAAATGAGATGTGGAACGATGACATCGAGTATGCAGTTTGTATGGTTTCAATAAAAAAATAGCAAAACCATTAAGCGGTTCTACCTCATCAGAGTCATCAGGCGAGGAGCAACACCGAAACAGAGCCACTGTGGTAGGCATTCGTTCTAATGTACGAAGTAACATTGACGTGCTAAAGGGTATTGTGTTATTCAATTGATCCGCTCACAGGCGATGAACCAGTTGTGATGCAATTTTAGGTTCGACGCCATCCAATGGCTGACTCAATCGAATCCCTCGGAGTTCCATCTTCAATCTCAATAACACCAATTGATCACAGAGTCGTGGAGAGATCACTTTCATCCATCGCAATTTACGAACCGCACGTGAGAAATATATATTATTAGAAATTAAAGGATGCATGTTTCTTAGCACCTCAAACCCGATCGCCCTACGAATAAGTTGTCTGCGCTCAAACGACCCAAACCTATCGGAATACCATCGTCTTCATCGTCTGTTCAGGTATTCACTATAAACGACAACACAAGATTGTGTAGCTTTAGAGAGGGGCCGACGGACGGGTTTTTTCCATCTTATGTGGACAAAGTCCAAATACCGAATGCTAATATTTGGCGCAATATGAGGGACTATGGTCTACTCTCGGAAAAATGCGAGAAAAAGCGCGGAGAGTACGTTTATAGGTGCTTCGGGAGTATTTTTTAGCTACAAAAATAAAGAAAACTATTGTTTGGAAATGATAGAACCTCGATAAAGGGTCGAAAACGACAATTTCCGTGGTTTAATACGTTAAAAACTGAATTTTTATTGCGCTTTCACAAATCTTTCACAATCGAGTTGTAATAGTGGTCTTGGTGCCTTCTTCTACCATCTTGCAAAACATGGTCAATCGTGGGTCTCGAACCGGTGATATAGCGGATTTCAGTCAGACACCATAACCACTAGAGTACGTTTCAGAAACTGAATTTTTATTACGAGATTCTGCTGGAAGAAAACAGGAGTCAGAGATAGGTTTGCACGAGAAATTCGTTTTTCGACTCGTTCTATCCATTCCAGAATATGTTTTCGTTATTTGTAAGGTAAATACGCCCGAAACATATGAAAGAAATATATTATACTTCATACTTTTTGGAATTTTTGAGAATATTATTTTGGCACAATAATTGCTCATATTGGTCAAATATTGTGGTGATCCGAGAGTTCGTGCACTGATTATCGAGTCCTGGTAAGCGGCGCTAGATAGACCAACCACTACTCTTCAGTTTCTAGACTTGAGCCAATGACATCAATACACTGTCCAAGAAATATACTGAGCAGTCCAGATCTCACTAAAATCACCAATTCCATGTTCCCATTTAGCATTTGGGTAAAAATATGTTTATTGGCTCTAGTGAGTTGGCAGTGGTCAATTAACTAATTGCACGCTATTCCGACTTCCCGGAGCGTATGGCATCATCACTACAAAACTAGTCATTCCTAGCACATTTTCGTAATTTTTTTGCGAATTTCGGTGTCACATGCACTCATATAACAATTAGAAGTAATATTGTTTGAGGGATATCGATTGGAAAATAAGTTCGGAAAATTCTAAAATTCTAAAATTCTAAAATTGACTCTCTGGGCACGCATGGCATTGGAAAGTTTTGACCTACTTCTGTAACCTGATGAGAGAACACCCATGTAATATTTTAAAGTCATACTCCTCCCCTACTGTGGTTTTAATCTGAGATTCCAATTTTCATCCTGAGCTGAGTTATCATAGAAAATTCCGAATGTAAAGTCACAAAGCTTACTTTTGTGTCTATTGCTTCATAATGATGCAATTTTTCTGAAACCTAGATACGGATTAAAATAGTTCGTCAACGCATGTATGCATACAAGAAAGTTTTCAGAATTGCACTTTGAAGTAGAAACGAAATAATATATATAAAAATAGTGCACGAGCATTCGTATGACCCCTAAAATTTCATTCAGCGACTTCACCTAAAGAAAATTGGGATGAATTACAGAAAAACCGTCCGTTGCATAAGGGCAAAAACTTTTGAAACATCATGAATATTAAAGCAAATTATAGGAAAGCCCATTCCCATCAGCTGGCCCAACTCCCGCTACAAGTACTCAGGTAGCACCACGAACAAAACCATTAGAGAAAATGCACCTTAATTTCCCTCACAATCGGAAGCCCATATGAACAACGCACGGCTTTCTTTTAAGTTGGTGTTTCATCGTTCCAAGTCGTAGTTTGCATATACTGATTAATATTTGAGAAGAAATAGTCGCTTCTGTATTGTTTCCTTAGCCACATTCCTGGTCCTCTCTAGTCAGAAGCAAAGAAAAATTGACTGAACCGTTGTCGGTTTGTCAATGTTAGTGCATTCTATGCGCATAGAAAATTTCTGCTGAAACGAAAGGATGTGCCTAGGATATAAATAGAGTCTACCCAAAGATTCACAATTTATCCAATTAGTCCTCTCAGTGTTTCTATGAAGATCGATTAACAATTTCTCGTTTTCAGAATGTTTGAAAAAATAATACTTGATTTTCAGGGAACTCCGACTTCATCGAATCCCCCGCTTCTAGTGCGGCCTTCACCAGTTGTCATACCAATTCCCACTGAAGTCGACACAATGAACGTTTCTCGCTCGACAGAATAAAGGATATATATTTCTCAACTTTTGACGGTAGACGTTGTTCTGAATTCTCTGATTATGAGATCATGGAACGATTTCACAAATGGTTGTTCGTAAATCTTTTGTCATTTTCCCGATTTGAAAAAAAGTGAAATTTGGTGAAGGCTAGGATCCATAGGCTTAACGTTTTCAAAATCATTTTAAAGCACTGCAACTTGACAGGAAATATCACGAAGCCATAAGAAAATGATCTACGATGATGACCAACGAGGAAAGCGACTATAACTTTGCAGCTTGCGCTAACACTGCTGTTAGCAAATTGGTCGATCTTATTGGTGACAAATCGTGCGCGTTGTTCCTTTTGTCAACCTCTATTCAACCTCTCTTCCACCCCTCTACCATATCTCTTAACCTCTCTACAACCTCTCTTTAACATCTCTTACACCCCTCTTCCACCTCTCTTACATATACAGTATCGTGCATAAGTCATGGGTCACTTTTTCATTATTTGATAACTTTTGACTCGTATGAGATTTCTTGCTCATACTTGGTCATGACACAGCACACACATTGGGATATCACAGAACGCCTTGGTTGTTGCGTAGTGATGAAGCAATCAAGCAACACTTTTCCAAACAATCAAAATTCTTACATGGATTTTTCCTCATACTTCTTATTTGTTGTGATACTAGAAGGCATCAATACCTTTTCGATGAAAATATGTACTCATGAGAGGATGACGTACAGTGGCTTTAGACTGTCACAAAATAGGGTCCCGAAAAAATGGATTTTCGTTCATAGACATGATAGAGACTCGTTCAAAAGCCCAAAATTATCCTTATCACAATTCCTGATGATCCCCAAAGATTGGTAACGATAGCTCTTAATTTGCCCTCAGGGCACGAGAAAAACTAATTTTTCATTTTTTCACATAACCTTATTTTGATTGTTTGCAGTTCTGAGGGTGATTTTCGTTCAAACTGCATTCCAATTCACGATGCTAGCAAATCCATGGAATATACGATTCCCAACTTTTTAGAGCATAAGGATACCTTTCCCGCCCGCAGCAACCTTAAATCTGAGGTCAATCGATTTTCAACCCAAAAAATGACCATGATACCCCTATCATTAGTCGAAAAAAATTGTTTCTCAGAACTTCCTGACAATTTTTTTTCTGGTATATCTTTGTGTGCTGAATCCGAATTTAGATATGAGAGCCCATGATATGATTAATGAAAAAAGTTAAAATTCATTATGTCGAAAAATAGCCGATTTTGAAATTCGATTGATTTTAGGTTGCCGCGGTCGGGAAAGGTATCCTTATGCTCTAAAAAGTTGGGAATCGTATATTCCATGGATTTGCTACCATCGTGAATTGGAATGCAGTTTGAACGAAAATTACCTGCAAACAATCAAAATAAGGTTATGTGAAAAAATGAAAAATTAGTTTTTCTCGTGCCCTGAGGGCAAATTAAGAGCTATCGTTACCAATCTTTGGGGATCATCAGGAATTGTGATAAGGATAATTTTGGGCTTTTGAACGAGTCTCTATCATGTCTATGAACAAAAAATCCATTTTTTTCGGGACCCTATTTTGTGACAGTCTAAAGCCACTGTACGTCATCCTCCCATGAGTACATATTTTCATCGAAAAGGTATTGATGCCTTCTAGTATCACAACAAATAGGAAGTACGAGGAAAAATCCATGTAAGAATTTTGATTGTTTGGAAAAGTGTTGCTTGATTGCGCCATCACTACGCAACAACCAGGGCGTTCTGTGATATCCCAATGGCATAACCGTAACACTCGGTGGGTGTGCTATGTCATGACCAAGTATGAGCAAGAAATCTCATACGAGTCAAAAGTTATGGAAGAATGAAAAAGTGACCCATGACTTATGCACGATACTGTACAGTCGCGCGCATTAGTCACCGTACACTTTTAAAAAGTTATCTTTGATAACTTTTGACTCACAATAGATTTATATGTCAACCTCTGACATGTCATAGCATACCCACCGAGTGTTAGGTATATGCCATAGGGATATCACAGAACTCACTGGTTGTTGCACAGTGAAGACGCAATCAATCGAGATTTTTAAAAAAAATCATGAATGGATTTTTCCCTGAACACCACCGCCCACGGCAACCGACAATCCGAGGTCATAAGATTTTCAACCCAAAAAATGACCATGATACCCCCATCATTAGTCGAAAAATTTGATCTCTCAGAACTTCCTGACTAAATTTTCTTCAGGTATATCTTTGTGTGCTGAATCCGAATTTCGATATGAGAGCAAATGAAATCGTTAAAGAAAAAAGTTAAAATTCACTATGTCGAAAAGTAGCCGATTTTGAAAATTTATTGACCTTGGATTGTCGGTTACCGTGGGCGGGAAAGTTATCCAAATGTTCTAAAAAGTTGGGAATCGTATAATCCATGGATATGCTACCATCGTATCTTGGAAAGACCATTGAACGAAAATCACCCTCATAACTGGAAACACCAAAAGTTGGGGCATGTGAAAAAGTGAAAAATTCGTTTTTTTCGTGCGAAGTCACATTTCGAGCTATCGTTATCAAACTTCGGGGGTCATCAGGAATTGTGGAAAGGATCATTTTGAGCTTTTGAATGAGCTTCTAGCACGTCTATGAACAAAAATTTATTTTTTCGGGAAACATCTTTGAGCAATTCTGTAGCCAAAGTGCGATAGAGCAGGAACTTGAAAAACTTTTTATGGGTAGTCTTTCCACTTATCTAAAATATCAGAAAGTTTGGTGTTCAGGGAAAAAAAGAATTTATTTTTTTGAAAAAGTCTCGATTGATTGCGTCTTCACTCTTCAACAACCAGGGAGTTCTGTGATATCCCTATGGCATATACCTAACACTCGGTGGGTATGCTATGACATGTCAGAGGTTGACCCATAAATCTATCGTGAGTCAAAAGTTATCAAAAAAATTTAAAGTGTACGGTGACTTATGCGCGCGACTGTACTCCTCTTTAACATTTCTTTAACCTCTCTTACACCCATCTCCCACCCCTCTTCTACTACTCTTCCACCTCTCTTCAACCTCTCTTCAACCTCTCTTCCACCCCTCTCTTATGCCCCTCTTCTACCATTTTTTCACCTCTCTTCCACCCCTCTCTTATGCCCCTCTTCTACCATTTTTTCACCTCTCTTCCATACCTTTTTCGAGGTCAAGGATGAGCTGTCCATGGTGGACGACTGCATCTCCAAGCTAGTGATGCGGCCCACTAGGCAATATAGCTTAATAATTACCGTAGCATCTGGTTAATCACGTGAATAATTTCCTGGAACGATTTCACAGATGGGTTGTTTGTATATATTAGGTCGTTCAGAAAGTTCATGGCAGGTTTTTGTTTTCAAACATTCTGACCTCTCCTGTCCTTCGCATTTGAGCTATCTACACAAGTCTTTTGGTACTCGATGAGGGCTGAAATACTCTTTATAGCGCACACTGAAACAGTGTTCACTAATAAGAAAGACAGCTATAATTGAAAGGCAAACTGGCCGAGTCCGACCACGAAATACACTTTGTTATTGGATCAGCGCTATTTAAAGAACAGTCATAGGCCCCAACCTAAGTTACTTTTGTAAA
Organism: Pristionchus entomophagus; assembly: GCA_036245825.1. Lineage (NCBI taxonomy): Eukaryota > Metazoa > Nematoda > Chromadorea > Rhabditida > Neodiplogasteridae > Pristionchus > Pristionchus entomophagus. The sequence continues at coordinate 37,413,193 of BTSX01000003.1, forward strand.
GTATGATGAGTGATGATTTCAATATAGTTAGTACTACGGCTCGGTCACTTCTGGCTTTCTCGAGATAGGCTCCAAAACAGAAATCGGCCGCTTTGGACGTAAACGAAAATATATTTTATTTTTTGTTCTCATGCTGATAGACCAACAGGTCTCAATTATAATACAAAGCAACGTTCCATGTATTATGAGTCTACAATATTAATTGCGAGAAGATCCGAATCACTAGAGAAGAGATGATTTTTTATGAGTTGTCTTTTTGAGCTTCAGATGCTAAAATCGAGGATTCCTCGTATCAGCACAGTCTGGAGACCGGATATTTTTGCGTCAAACGAACAATCAAGCCTTGCCCAGTCACTTATTTTTTCGGGCAAATTTGGGTGATGGATATTTTTTGTAGAAATAGTATGTGAATTAAAAGGATGGGAGTGTCAAAATTCGCGAAAATCTGAAAATATGGCTTTAATATTATTTATAAATTTTTCGATTTGAACATATTATTATAATGCCCTTATAGACCCCCGAATACTTCTATGTTGGAGATGGAAGCAAACGAACGTAGCAAGCAGTAATAGAATGAAAGAAAAACTGCCAGGAACTTTCTGAACGACCTAATATTTTGTCATTTTCCCGATTTGAAAAAAAAGTGTGAAATTTGGTGAGGGCTAGAATCCATATGCTAACTTTTTAGAAATCATTTTAAAAAGCTAAAAAGTAACAGGGAATATCACGAAGCCACAAACTGCATTGATCATCGCTTGCCGATTTATCTACTATTCGTTGATATTTCTAAGGCTTTTGATTCGGTGTATGTTGATGCTGTCTATAAGGCTCTGGTAGTGGAAGGAGTTCCGTCGGAAGTGGTTTTATTCCTAAGTTCCCTTTCTCGGTGTAGCAAAAGTGCAGTCATAGTGAATGGAAAGGAAGTGGAAATCAATGTTGGAAGAGGGGTTAAACAAGGGGACTGTTTGTCACCCAGACTGTTTACAACAGTCTTGGATATGGCATTCCGTCAATTAGACTGGACGGGAAAAGGGATTAACATCAATGGGCGATTTCTCTCTCATATTCTCTTTGCCGATGACACAGTGATCATTTCTCACGATGAGCGACAAATTCAATCGATGGCAATAGAGTTGGAGATGGAATTAAAAAGGGTGGGGCTTCATCTTTACGGTGATAAAACTGTGGGAATGTCTTCGAAGGGGTAATCCCAGGGATGTCAGAGTTGCGGGGAAGATTGTGGGTATCAGAAAAGAGGTGGACTATTTGGGAATCATCATTACTATCAATGGGAAGGAGGAGAGGGAGATTGGCCGGCGAATTCAGGCCGCGTATGGGACTTTCCACAAGCATAGATCATTTATAGTGAATAGAACTGTCCCAATGGTTCATAAGCGCCGTCTTTTCAATGGTTGTATCATTCCCGCCTTCCTATACGCATGTGAAACATGGGCCTTGACCAAAGCACAAAGTGGAAGATTATCGGTGGCCCAAAGACGCATGGAGCGTTGGATGGTCGGTTGCACTGTCTTGGATCATATCTCGAACGAAAGGCTGCGTGGACTCACTCAGTTCAAAGACGTTGTTCGTACCGCCTTGAAAAGAAAGTGGCTCTGGGTGCATAAAGTTTGACAAGCAAGAAATCATGAATGGCCCGCCATGCACATCAGAGCCTACTCTTGATAAATGTGTTAAAATCCAAGATCCAATTTCGAAGCCATAAGAAAATGATCTACGATGATGATCAACGAGGAAAGCGACTATAAATTTGAAGTTTGCTCTAACACTGCTCTTAGCAAATTGGTCGATCTTATTGGTGACAAAATGTTATACGGTGTTGTTCCTTTTCTTCAACCTCTCTTCAAACTCTCTTCAACCTATCTTCAACCTCTCTTATACCCCTCTTCCTCCTCTCTTCAACCTCTCTTATACCCTTCTTCCTCCTCTCTTCAACCTCTCTTATACCCCTCTTCCACCTCTCTTCAACATCTCTTATACCCCTCTTCCACCACACTTCCAACACTTCTCCGCCCCTTTTCAAAGGCCAAGGATGAGCTGTTGCTGTTTTTTTTTTCATTCCCAGGCAAGCTTAACCAGCCGATCTCAAGGCGCGTGCTCCGACTGGCGTATGTCGGGCTATGTGTAAGCAACCCCCTCTACCTCTCCTCCGCTTCCTCTCTCTTCTCTCTCTCTCTCTCTCCCTCCTCTCCTCTCCGCTCTCTCTACTCTCCTTTCTCTCCTTTCCCTCCTCTCCCATGTCTCTCCTCTCCCATGTCCTTCCTCTCCCCCTCTCTCTCCTCTCTCCTCTCCATCCTCTCGCCTCTCCCTCCTCTCCTCTCCGCTCTCTCTAATCTCCTTTCTCTCCTCTCCCTCCTCTCCCATGTCTCCCCTTTCCCCTCTCTCCTCTCCCTCTTCTCCCCTCTCTCTCCTCTCCCTCATCTCCCCTGTCCTTCCTCTCCCCCTCTCTCTCCTCTCCCTCCTCTCCCCTCTCTCTTCTCTCCCCTCTCTCCTCTCCCTCTTCTCCCCTCTCCCTCCTCTCCTCTCCTCTCCCCTCTCTCCTCTCTCTCCTCTCCTCTCTCTCTTCTCTCCCTCCTTTTCTCTGTCCTTACTTTCTCCTCTCCCTCCTCTCTCCCTCCCTCTACCTCTCTCCCTCTCCATTCCCTTACAAATACAAATACAAATGTTTATTCTATCCATTGAAGGGATAGGAGAGATTCGGTAAGTTGCGTAGATGATGTTGATGGAAGGTACGTCGCTCCTGGGCGATTCGTTGGGGGTCGAGGCAGTAGGGGTGGCATTAAACACGAATAAGGGACGGGGGAAGGTCTTTTTGTACGAGGGAGGGAATATATTTTCGGTAGTAGTCGAATGGTTAGTGTAAAGATAACAGGATAGGCTCTACTCGAGTAGGCTTCTAATTACATCTTGGTATACAGTGTATAGAGCTCAGTTAGAGTGGCTTCTCTATATCTTCTTTATTTGTGTGCTTTCTGCTTGAGCCCCCCAGCCTTCAGCGGTTGATATTCCGAGTAAAATCGGGCAGCGCCTCCGGCAGACTCAAGGTAAATTGCAGTCACAAAATCACACTCACAACACTGCTCGGTAACTCGATCAGTGCAAACCGGTAACTCGGTTTAGTTGTAACACTCACGTCAACCGTATCTCTTAGTGAGAAACGAAGTGCCCGGAAACTCGATCACTCGCTAACAAGAAAAGTGCGGAAAAGTGAAACGAATAGTGATAAAGGAAAAGGAAAAGTAAAGGAAAGACTAGACGACAAGCATACCTAATTAGACGCAATAAAAGGAATCGCTCTACGTCACCAAAACCCGGGGAATACAACGAATAAAGCGAATGAATTAAATAGTATTTATAAAGACATGGCGGACAACCTCCAACCAACACCGGAGCAAACAACCACGAGCTAGTCGCCACGCGAACTAGACTGACGAAACGACGCCAAAACGGGGGGCCTCTCTGGGATAGTGAGCCGATCACATGATCCGTCTGAATCTACACTCTTCGACAGGTGTTATGGAATCGGGTTCTTTGTACTTTACTTATTCTCGACATCTCAATTGACTTCTCTCTTATTGAAATACCATCCATCTTGAATGAACATCTTGCCTCCCAGGCACCGATCCTTCAGTCATACCGGTCACTCTTTCCTTGGGTATACAGCCTCTGCTCAGGCACCATGGCCTCCCCTCTTTTAGGCACACAGCCTCTCCTCATTTCTTTCTCTAGCAAATGCCGTATACTTTACAACTAGTTGAAAATCCTGGCAGTGCCCCAAGCTGTTATCCTTACTTGATTTTGCTCCTCCTGTCCTCCTCCACATCCTTGAGTACAGTTCACCTTTGATGGCATCTGGTGAGGGAACCTCGTTCGCTCATTTCCAGTCCATCTCCACATCCAGTCAATCCAATCAGACGACATATCAGTACCCATTGATGCAAACTGAAGAAAGACTCTCGTCCTCTCATTACCCAGTCCATCTTCACAGCCAGTCGATCCATTCGTTCGACTTCGAATATTAGGCTCACCTTCCGTTGACACACAGCCACTACTCAGGCACCCGAGCCTCTCCTCATCAGTCACTTTAGCCTCTCCTCCCTTCGGAATACAGCCTCTCTTCATTAGACACTCCGCTTACAAGTCAGGTATTATACCATTCACTCTATTCCTCTTGAAATTGATACTCCCTAATTATGACGTCATATTTTCCAATGGTCAACTTGTGTTGATCTTTGATCTTGATACTCCAAAACAAATCGATACATGGTTATGACGTCATCCTAGTGTTCTCAAAAGTTTCATCAATACACTGTTTGATCAGCAAGTTAATCTGTGTTAATCGATACATAGCTTATGAAATTGATATCAGATTTTGAAATTTCGTAATTTTGCGGTAAATGTCAAAATCGAAGTTGATGCACATGTTGAAATTTATATCATTAAAATTTCACAATGTTGCGGTAATTCGCACTCTCTTATCTTCCCACACCAGTTCTCGATTCTCACACTCCGAACTAATTTAAAAAAGATACATAGAATCAAATTGATACCTGAATTAAAATTTCGTAATTTTGCGGTAAATCTCACTCTCTTATTTTCACATGCCATTTCCAATCTCTCCACATTGTCAAAATCGAAATCGATATAGTTAAATTTTTCAAATTTAATTCTCGTACGAAACTGATACTTTATTTTCCCAAAGACTTCCGAATCATTCGTGGATCTTGTTTTCATTCAGGGTGGTTCTTTCTTTCATGTACGAACGTGTACAATGGTCGGTGGCCCAAAAACAGAGACGCGTCTAGCATGTTGAACTTTTCCGGATGACGTCATTCCATTCTTCCCCCCGCCTAGAAGAACACACTTTAATGATGAAATTTCCACGAGACTAGCCTAGTTGATCTTGAAATTGATACGGTGTTTTATCAAATGCACGGATGGTGAAACGAATATTCGCGAGTGAAATTGATAAAGGTAAAATTTCGAAAATGTAATTGAAACTGATACGGATATTGCGTAATCATTCGCATATAATTTTTTGATTTAGTGCTGCTTTTTCAATTACACACTTTCTCAAGTTGATATTGAAATTGACACACTTGCTGGAATTCGATAACTAAATTAAATCTTTGTGTTCTTACACATTATTTCTCTTTTCTCAAGTCAAGATCGAAAATGAAGTGTTAACTGAAACAGATATCTTATATAATATTTCGTAATTTTGAGGTAAATCGCAATCTCTTAACACATTTTTCTCATTCCTAGAATGGAAATTGATGCACTAGTTAAAAGTGATAGTGTAAAATTGATACGTGTATTTTTCAGAACTCTCACCCCACTGACATGATCAAACACTGTTTTCCAAATATCACTGGTTGCATTCTAATTTTATCACGTAATGTTTCAATTAGTGATTCCATATCCAATATCGCGATTTCATATACAATCTATTGCATAATTAATTACCGTTGATTGAATAAAAGATATTACTAAGCACAAGAATTAAGCAAGAATGCACGAGAGATCACAAAAGGGTCGACTGAGTCAGCGGTGTTCCCTCTCTCCCTCATTTCATGTCGACTGTTTCCTTTTCCAATGTTGTTCCTCGATTTTCGCAAGGTCCACACTTTTTCATGTCCAATACTTATCTCACTCAGCAACGAGTAACAATGTGAAATGTACAGCGAGAAAAAAACGAAACATCTTAGATTTCCATAGAGACCTCGAGACATTCAAGGGCAAATCGTTCACCGCTAGGAGTGCATGCAAGAGGCGCAGATTCACATTGAATTTCACATCGCCGTACTAACAATTTTACGGTCACCTGTTACCATTCCCTTGTAAGCACGTGAAGTAAGCGAGATTACAAAAGGATGGTCTGAGTCATAAGTGTTCCTTCCCACCCTCCTCCATCTCTTTCTGTGTTCCCGACAATGTGACAAGTTCCTTGAAAGTTTCAAATTGTTTATGCGTGCAATAAAAAATATGTACAATCATTGTAAATTGTAAGATTTCAACAAGGAGTAAAAGAAAAAAACAAAATTCAATAGGTGTGTGTAACATAATGGATTATGTATGGTTCAAAGAAAATTGTTATAATAAAATCATGAAACAATTGTGAAAAATATGACAACAATAAAAACAACAACATTCACTACTTGAAAACAACAAAATACTACGCATCTACTCGGGAATTCCCCAGCCAAAAGGCTTGGTCGTTCCGTCAGCGCACACGATTCTTTTATTAAATACAGGGGAAAACTTCCTGAACTGTTTGACACTGTGCACCTCGTGAAGTCTATTTATGACAAATGTATTGTACGCAAGGGTCACCACCTCTGCCTCCTCCTTCTCCATCAGCGCCTTCACATTTTTCAGTATCCTGTCGAAGTCAATCTCCTTCTGTGCAGTGGCGTTCATGGTGAATCCTCAGCACTTGACCTGCTCCTTCACTTCACCATTCTCTCCATCCTTCTGCACTCGCAACGCATACACCTGAAATCATCGCTCATTCCTTTCGTGGATTCAAATTTAATTCCACCAGTTACATCGATTAAAATATTAGGTTGTCTAAAAAGTTTCTGAGGTTTTCACTTATCAAATTTCTGGTGCTCTATGTCGATTGATTGAATCGACAACACAGCATATCTGAGGGGTGACCTTGGGCATTATCACCGTCTATTTTAATTGGATCACGCTTGCGTGGAAGAAGAGAAAATAATTTGAGAATCGAAATTATCAAAAACACGAGATTTTCAGTGTTTTCTACCAAAGCGTACCCCGCGTAAACAAAACATCCTTCGATTATACAAAAATAGGCTACACGAGGGCGAGGTTTGATTGTTAATTTAAGACCCTAAAATCCGGTCTACTGGCAATATTGAAATTACAGAGAACGGAGAAGTCTCAATTTCGACGTTCGAAGTTCAATATCAATATTCAACAAAATCATGCCCTTTACCTGAGAGTCGGATCTTCAACCAAATAATTTCAATAACTAAGAAGGCACGGTACTTTACAATGTACTATATTTGAGATCTGTATTTCTATCGGCTCAAAAAGAGAATGAGATAAACGAATTTTTGACAAGTTTAACAGCCTCTGATTTACATTTAGGCCCACATATCTACTGGGTCTAAAGTGACGGACCATTAGTATTAGCTGTAATGTAATCATCAAGCATCACGCTTTACAAATGTCACACCAGTTCGGCCCTATCACTGTTCTCCACGGAGCTCTGATCGGAGAAAAAGGTTACATTCATCTCCGAACACAGGGACTTTGCCTTTCCAATTTCTTTGTCGTACTGATCGGTCAGCCCTGATACAATGTGCGCTATAAAGAGGAATAGTACCCTCATCTAATATGAAAAGCCATGTTTTGATCAGGCAAATGCGAAGAACACGAGAATTCAGAATAGATGAATGTAAATAACCTCAGAAACTTTTTAGACAACCTGATAATTTAAAAACTCAGCTTAGGGCCTTGTGATGCATATTCCACGATCCTCCAGCCTTCCTCGATTTCGTCCGTCATCCGGCCCAACGTCGATCCTGCCATGCATGCCAGTGGATCCTCCTTCGTGATATCGTACGCGTAGATACAGGAATCAGTATCTTACAATGAAACAATTAATAGCCTTCCTCCCTCGCACGTCCATTTCTAGTCAAATATATCAATTTTCTTACCTACGTACAGTAGATGCTCGGACTGAACCTTGGCCAATGCCCGGTAGAGGTGGCAGCGGGCGTAGGTGGTCGTGAGCGAAGCCACCGCCAGAGAATTCGACGCCAGAGGCATCACGTTCTCATCGGCGAGGCGCTACTTTATCTCCACGCACTGTCCTTGCTCATTCCGTCCAAAAACAAAAGACTGGACTTTCACGCCAGGGGAAGTGATAATGGGGTGAAGATCTGAGTAGTTGTTGGTCACGAGGCACTGAGGCCTGTTCGCATTCTCCGCAGTCTTGCCCCACTGAAATTATATTAAAATCAATTTAAAAATCAATTTTTAAAATTTAATTTTCATTATCATTTGATTAATAATAATGTTACGTACGAGGCTGTTCAGGAGAAGTTTACTTGTGGCTCGTCCGCCAGGATCCTTTCTCACTTTGGTCTTGTCCATACGAATACCTTCCATTGCGAAAAAATGGTCAAGGTAGCGATCTTTCTCCTCCTCACTGACGGTGCCTGAGGGCCAACCAGACGAGTGCTTAAATTTTGTATTTGTTCACTATTCTGTACTTTAAAAATCTTACCTGCTTCAGCAATTGAAAGTTATCAATAAATTTAGAGAATAAATTGTGCTGCTGGGCTTCAACGGTGACGGGATCTCGTTTGTACTCGCTCCATACGTCGTAGTGCAGGCCCTGAATTTGTATTTTCTCTGTGTTATTTATAATGAAAACACACCTCATATCACTCCACTATTGTTCCTCCGTGTTCTAGGAATAATTCCAATTCGCATGTCGCCCAGCAGCCAGTGATCATTCTCTCCTCATTACTGTGGAGACACTGATTCTCGTTTCTCTCCTTGATGCACTTGTCACAACTGCCAAATATCAACTTCTTATCCACACGTACTGGGAGAATCGGGGCGTGGAGGCTCTTGTTGCAGAGAACCTGACAACCGCTTTATTTGTTTCGCGCTCTCTCTTTCTGTCCCTAATTATTATATATTGTAAGGGAAAAAATTTTCACCTTGCAGATCAAGAATCCTCTCACTGTAGCATTGAGCTCTTCTGGAGTCGAAATCGTTGAAGGGAGTTGATCGCGAGGGATCGTTCTCTGTCCAGACCGAGGGTAGGGACTGTACTTCATGACGAAAGGATACTGAAATTTACAGAGATCCTTTTATTTCTTTTAAAAAATAACACTAAACATTAAAACTCACGAGACTACAGAAGTCCATATACTTAATGGTCATATTGTCTGCAGCCTTGTAGTGAAGTCTGTAGGTTTCTGCAATTAAACGAGATCAGCACAATTTTCAAAAACACTCCGCATGAACCCCGATCAGAAAAAAGCAATTATTTTGTTTTTCTTTCCTACCGGTGTGGCCTCCGAAAAACGAGTCAGACAGCTGTAGAGGGTCCTGATTTTTAAAGAATATTATACAGCAATAATGAAAAGAATCACGTGGACGACGTAGTCACGCCAAAATTTGGTCATTTCTGACTCTGGAATGGCGAGTTCGACGTTGAGGGTGCACTCCCAGACGACTTTCAAGTCAAAGAAGATTGAAATGTAGTCTTCTCTCTTCTTGTCACGAGCACGAATGTTGAGTGACGATTCACCCCTCATCTTGAATGTGTCGTCGTACTTACAGTCGTGGCAGTGCCAGAAGCAGCTGAAGAGAAAAAAAAATAAAAACAAGAGACCACATCAAACCTAAGCAAAAGAAAAAACACTCACCCCTTGACTTCTATGGCGGTGCCTCGTCCTCCCTCTTCTGCTGGTGCGATGTAGCCGTCGAGAAAATAGGGCCCACACTACAATAGATTAGATCCTTTTAAAATAAAATTTATGATTTTTTCCCCAAAAAATGTTTCCCAAATGTACTTGCTTCTCTCCCTCAGGGTGCGTAGCGTCTCTGATGATCATTCCATCTTGTCGTCTCAGAAACTCGAAGAACTTCAGTGCCAGCGCTGAATTTTTTTTTCCAATCAACATGTTCTTCTTCTCCCTAGCATACCTGGAGATTTGACGGTTTGTCGACAATCATGATGTCCTTCTCGAGGAAGCTTCTTCGAAAGCCGACGAGAGAACAGGATGCAGCCGTGAGGCTCTCATGGAGAGGCCAAACTTTCGCATTCTCAAACATTGCTTCTGAGAATCGGACACAACCTTCAGTCATCAACATTACATCACTGAAGCAGTAGGCAAGAGTCTGGAAATAAGTCTTTTCGGTGAATAGAGTCCACAAAAAATAAACTAACCTCGTCCACAAAGTTGAATCGGTACGACGATGCGACCTTTTCAGCGTGCCATCGCTCGAGATCAGCCAGCTTCTCACATGAGAGATTCTCAGTTCCGAACTGACACAATGATGGAATGACGTCGTCATAGTCGTAGTTGGCCTCTATGTTGAAGAGGTACGGATAGTAGCCGGAAATTAGATAGAATATAAGTGGGGATAGAAAATTTTCGGACATTTGAACAAGTGCCTCGCGCTAAACTGTTGGACTCTTGCCAAAATATTGTTGTTAGCGTGCTATTTAAATAAGTGTTTAACGTAAACTGATGGACCCCCACATAAATATATTCAGAATTAATATTTGAAAAAGTGTTTCACGCTAACTAGTTGAACATTTGCCAAAATATTGTTATCAGTGGGATATTTGAATAAGTGTTTCAAGCAAAGATACAGATCCCCAACCAATCAGAATTAATGTTTTGAATAAGTATTCGCAAAAATAGTATATCCACGCACGACTTTGAACAAATCAGTTTCTGCTTCTCAAAAAGGGAAAACTCTTTAGCGCGTCGCATCACGCTAGTCTGTAAAAGATGAATAAAGGGCCTATTTAGGTTTTGGATGTCAGGATAGAACCTTCCGCCGCAGAGCGGCGGAATAACTATGAGCATTTCTATAGTTTTATAAGTTTCGAGCTTCCAGAGTCTTTTTTCGGGCGTTTGGGCTTATCGATTGCCTTAGGGTTACAAAGCATTTCTATAGTTTTATAAGTTTCGAGCTTCTAGAGTCTTTTCTCGGGCGTTTGGGCCTGTAGATTGCCTTAGGGTTACAAAGCATTTCTATAGTTTTATAAGTTTCGAGCTTCCAGAGTCTTTTTTCGGGCGTTTAGGTTTATCGATTGCCTTAGGGTTACAAAGCATTTCTATAGTTTTATAAGTTTCGAGCTTCCGTAGTGGCTTTTCTGGTTTTTCGGCCTAGCCGTTAGGCTTAGGCTTAGTTCGGCAGTACTAGAGACTTAGGCTTGACCCTTCAGCCCTGGAAACTTAGGCTTGGATGTTCAATACCGACTTCCCATTACTGAACACTCAGGGCTTAGGCTTATTTCGAAGAATTTTTACAAGTTTTTTTATAACTTCAACTTGCTTTTTTCTCATCACTCCTACGCTTTTATAAGATTCTTTCCGGCGCGCAGCGACGGTCGATCAGGGTTTTCTCAAGTTTTATACCCCAAGCCAGCTTACAGGGTCCCCAAGCACAAACCTAAATAGACTATCTTTTTTCTTTTGTGCCTTTAGGCACAAGGAAAAGTCTTCTACAGTTAGGCTTCACAGGCTGACGGCGTGGAGAAAGACGTGGAACTAGGCAACAGGCCTAGGATGGCGTTTTAACCGGTGTTTTTCAGCGGATTTCTTAAGTTTTATATAAATCATGACAACAGCCATGATTTATCTATATCTCTTGAAAGACCAGTACTAGGTGTCTCAGCTTAGGGTTCCAGTAATAATCAGGCAGTCAGTGCTGGATAGCCAGTATTGAGACTTCAAGAGAGAATTGAAAAAGTAATTCATTTATAACAGGAATAACAGCAACAACACTGAATCAATGATCTATGCATGATAAATCATTCTCCATCGACCAAATCGAAGATGGCGAGGAAGAAGGCTCTCGTGCGGCCATGTTCGGTTGTCCATCCTCCTCCAATCTCTTCGTCGAGTGCACCACACTTCCTCTGCAGTCGCGGTGGACGGATACCAGACTTCGTAGGTAATGGTTCCGTCCTCACTGTCGATGTCCGCAAGGCACCTGAATATTGTTATAATACAATCATTCGATGACGTAAATACTAATCATCTGTGTATCCAGAACTTACAACCAACGGGCGTTGCAACCAGCAGGGAGGTTGAGGTAGATGATCTCGTCAGGGAATTCACCCTCATAGTCGCGAGGCCAAGAAGGCATGATGAGATCTGAAAGGAGTACTCAGTACTGATGAGCCAGGCCTAGGTACTCCGCCTGGTAGCCAAGTACTGGCAAGTCAGTACTATAATCAGACAGTCAGTGCTGGATAGCCAGTAATGAAACTTTACGAGATATTGAATAAGTCATCTTTATGACACGAACAACAATAACAAGATCACAGTAGTACGAACTATTCGAAATTCCAACAATAACAGTAACTTCTATTAGCAAATGTCTCTCAATGAAAATATGTACACACACACACAGACAGACAGATAATCTCTGCTTTCTCAAAGATGATGATGTGAATGTTAGACAACTTATTAGGAAGTTGCCTCTGAGCATACGGTGCTCTGTCATCGTCCATGACGGACCATCCAGAAGCGCTTCTTCGCCACACGACGTAGTGTACATTGTCTCCGTTGTCCCACCGGGCATGCTGCATGCAGGAGACCATCTTCATGGTGTGACCTTCAAGTGTACATTGAGGTACCATGCCTAAGTTCCCAGTCCTCGGTCTCCAGTCTTGACTTTCCAGGCTTGGTCACTCAGCACTGATTGATTTTTCTCACCGAAGACGCGCATTCCCTTGGCATTGCATCCAGTGACAGAGAGGGTACGGTCCTGTCTTCTGCCATTCTCCCACGCCGTTCCATTGATCTCCACGATGAGATCCATCCTTAATGTCACAATGAAGTTGAATATTTGACAAACAATTGATGTGATCAACTGACGAGTCGCACACTGACGTCAGTCTGGTTCATCGCCGTTCCACATTTTGCAGTTTTAAATTCGTCAAATTAGCAATAGACGATCTAGATGATACTGAAGTATTCCTGTCTTGCTGATATCCACCAAAATAACTGATAGATCCTAAGCCTGGATATCCAGGCGTCGCCACGTAGACTACAACCTTAAGCCTGGCCATCCAGGCTACACTGAACAAGCATCACACAGTGGTTAGAAGTGTGCTGTGAACGAGTGTTACCAATTTCAGTGAATGGTCTCAACGACTTCTTTGAAATCGTCGGAACGGAGGATATGCTTCTCAATTCGGAATTCGGTTGGTTTGCATTGTAATTTCCCATTAATAAATTTAGTCCTGTACACTCAGTGCTAAATACCCTGTAATGAGATCTTTTTAAACATACACCTGAGTACCCAGGTAAGACTGAACAGGCATCGAACTACTGTGGTTATTAGTGTACCGTGAATAAGTATTACCAATTTCAGGTGCGCTATCAGATCGACTACACGCATTGAACGATGGAGCACGTGTTAATCGTAACACGAGAATTCCCCGAGAAAATCCTGACCTCGACGAAGACTTGTCCTCTGTTCTGAACGCACTCTACTCCCCGATCGCTCACATCGCCAAGCAGAAGCCTTCGGCATCAACTCCGAAATATGGTCAGTTTACCATAAGTAAATCTAGTCCTGGACACTCAGTACTAAATATACTGTGTTCTCTTTGATCGGGTAATCTCACTTGGCGAAGGCTATCACAAAGAAGGTCAGTATACATTGTTGCAGGATCAATGACAATGCAGAAGCCTAAGTCGAAGGGTGTACTTCCTGCGAAGGAGGACAAGCTGATATACGAGGACATACTGAGACTACCTACAGTTCCTCGTGGTACGATTCACCGAATCACTAGTGCATTACAAATTTTCTGATTTAGTACTGGCTCTATAGTATTAATAATTTCAGAGATCTAAGTCGATCCTTGAGAGGGAAAATCTCCTTATTACTCGGGACTTGGCGGAGGAAAAGGCGAAATCGACAAAGGCATCGAAGCGGGCGGCACAGACGGATATCGAAGATGGTACTATCAAGAAAGCGCGGCCTTCTGATGTTGGAATCCCTGGATCATCCAAGGATCATGTCTCGAAGAATGAGTCTGGCTGAGTGTGTTGGCTTGGCTGCAGGCGAAATCCCATTTCGCCTGCAGCTATTTAGGTTTGGGCTTGAGGGTTTTTGGCGGTAAAACATTTTTTTATATACCAGGGAATCCGTAACTTTTTTCCCTATGGAGTCTAAGCTCTAAACTCTTTTCAGAATGCTTTTCCATCGCGAGCTGAGTCGAATGCGATATTGACCTAAGGTCTAACTTAACCCTAAGTACCTTAACTTAAGGTCACCTTTCGTCCGTGGACGACGCCTAAGAAGGAGCCTAGGCATCAGTACTGAAACTCCAAGTTTACACATCGTTGTGGTACGGTAGGGATACGGTAGGCTTATGGTAGGTGTGGGAAACGGTAGGGTTACAGTAACGCTACCGTAACCTAATTAGAACATAATTGAACCTAGCACTGGAGAACCAGTACTGACTGGAGAGGTACGGTAGGGTTACGGTAGGTGTGGGATACGGTAGGTGTAGGATACGGTAGGGTTACGGTAGCGCTACCGTAACCTCATTAGAACGTAATTGAACCTAGCACTGGAGAACCAGTAATGACTGGAGAGGTACGGTAGGGTTACGGTAGGTGTGGGATACGGTAGGTGTAGGATACGGTAGGGTTACGGTAGCGCTACCGTAACCTCATTAGAACGTAATTGGACAGTACTGGAGGCCCAGGATTGACTGGAGACCCAGTACTGGAGGCCCAGGATTGACTGGAGACCCAGTACTGGAGGCCCAGGATTGACTGGAGACCCAGTACTGGAGGCCCAGGATTGACTGGAGACCCAGTACTGGAGGCCCAGGATTGACTGCAGACCCAGTACTGGAGGCCCAGGATTGACTGGAGACCCAGTACTGGAGGCCCAGGATTGACTGGAGACCCAGTACTGGAGGCCCAGGATTGACTGGAGACCCAGTACTGGAGGCCCAGGATTGACTGGAGACCCAGTACTGGAGGCCCAGGATTGACTGGAGACCCAGTACTGGAGGCCCAGGATTGACTGCAGACCCAGTACTGGAGGCCCAGGATTGACTGGAGACCCAGTACTGGAGGCCCAGGATTGACTGGAGACCCAGTACTGGAGGCCCAGGATTGACTGGAGACCCAGTACTGGAGGCCCAGGATTGACAGGAGACCCAGTACTGGAGGCCCAGGATTGACAGGAGACCCAGTACTGGAGGCCCAGGATTGACAGGAGACCCAGTACTGGAGGCCCAGGATTGACAGGAGACCCAGTACTGGAGGCCCAGGATTGACAGGAGACCCAGTACTGGAGGCCCAGGATTGACTGGAGACCCAGTACTGGAGGCCCAGGATTGACAGGAGACCCAGTACTGGAGGCCCAGGATTGACAGGAGACCCAGTACTGGAGGCCCAGGATTGACAGGAGACCCAGTACTGGAGGCCCAGGATTGACTGGAGACCCAGTACTGGAGGCCCAGGATTGACTGGAGACCCAGTACTGGAGGCCCAGGATTGACTGGAGACCCAGTACTGGAGGCCCAGGATTGACTGGAGACCCAGTACTGGAGGCCCAGGATTGACAGGAGACCCAGTACTGGAGGCCCAGGATTGACAGGAGACCCAGTACTGGAGGCCCAGGATTGACAGGAGACCCAGTACTGGAGGCCCAGGATTGACAGGAGACCCAGTACTGGAGGCCCAGGATTGACAGGAGACCCAGTACTGGAGGCCCAGGATTGACAGGAGACCCAGTACTGGAGGCCCAGGATTGACAGGAGACCCAGTACTGGAGGCCCAGGATTGACAGGAGACCCAGTACTGGAGGCCCAGGATTGACTGGAGACCCAGTACTGGAGGCCCAGGATTGACTGGAGACCCAGTACTGGAGGCCCAGGATTGACTGGAGACCCAGTACTGGAGGCCCAGGATTGACTGGAGACCCAGTACTGGAGGCCCAGGATTGACAGGAGACCCAGTACTGGAGGCCCAGGATTGACAGGAGACCCAGTACTGGAGGCCCAGGATTGACAGGAGACCCAGTACTGGAGGCCCAGGATTGACAGGAGACCCAGTACTGGAGGCCCAGGATTGACAGGAGACCTAGTACTGTCAGGAGAACCATTACTGGCCGGGCAGTCATGCTCACGTGCGATAAGCCTGAATGGCTAGTCCTGGCATTCATGAACTGGGAAGTGGGCGGAGTCAGACGTCTCTCCCTCTCGAAGTGGGCGGAGTCAGACGCCTCTCCCTCGCCTCCTCATTCATGCGCGTGCTTTCACCGTGGAAGGTGACCCCCTGCGTTAATTAATATTATGTATTATACTATCAGTACTGGGTATCTAGGATTATCATGCCTGAGTTGTCAGTACTTGTGTGTTTCTCGTTTAAATTTATCATGTTGTAAGTACTCATTACGTACAGCTCACCCTCAAAATGTCGGAAAACGAACGGAAAAGAACTTGGGCTGCAAAATTGCCTGAAGAAAAGAAGACGGCGCGAAGGAAGAAGAGAGCTGAACAAGAGCAGAAGAGGTCAGTTTATCATGTGAGGCTTGATGCAATGTATTCTGTTGTCAGGAGGAGCCACGAGACGAAGCAGCAGAAGTTGGAGCGAAAGAGGAAGAATGCAGAAGAGCATCGGAAGGCGTAAGTAAACTTTCTGCATAACACGACTGGGTGCTCAGTCTAACCTCTATGTTTCAGGAGACAGCAGCAGAAGGAATCTGAGTGCCCCGATCTGGATACTGTACTCGACGAGTACTTCAAACTGAGAGCGCTGGCACAGGAGAATGATGCAATCAAGGAGGATCTCCGCCGATTCCGATTCATCAACAGGGATGCGATGACCGTAAGGATGGAAAGAGAGCACGACCGGCGGGCGCAGAGAACAAGCAGCAACAAGCAGTGGTGTGTTATTTTTGATAATTGTGCAATTATCTACTTTAATTATGTTCAGTGCTACGAAACAGAGAGATCCAGTGCTAAGGAATCATCATTTCAATCCAGGCCTGGAGTGCTAGTACTAGAGAGACAAGCTTGACGTTCCAATACTGACTATATTATCGAGTTATCGACGGCCAGTATTGAACGGCCAGTAATCATTGAAATCTTTCGTGCAGGAACAGTGGTTCGAGGTCACGAAGAGAAATCGCGTCGCCCGAGCGATTCGGAAGGCGTGTCGAAAGGAGTTGCCCCTTGCCTGCAAGCAGCTGCGCATCCAGATGCAGACAACGTCAGTCCATCACCCATCGTGGGTCAAGCTGGAGAAGCACAAGGTATGGTGGGATGGAAATCAGAAAAGTGATAGAAAAGGTGAATAACTACGGTATTCCAGGTGCACCGGACAATGTGCCGTATCTCCTATCATCGAGCCAAGAAGTCTGGTGCCGTACCCCTCTACACGATCTTCCCGGGTCTCTACAGAGAATTCTTCAAGATTCTCGAGGAACCGACGGCTGAAGGCATGTACTATATACTTTGCGTCAAGTTTAGCCTGAGTCTCTAGTCCTAGGTCTGCACGCTTGATCGATTAGTACTGGGCGGTCAATGGTACACATGCGTAAACAATCAGTGTAATAATGTGTTCTGCAGAAACAAACCGTGAGCGAAAGGCAGCAGTCAGACTCACAATGGAGAGTTTGCTGATGGGAGTGGAGGAGCTGCTGCTACGAGGAGAGGCGGAGTCAGAGGAGCCGCGAGCAGAGCCGTCACAAGATGGTAACCATTTCATTCGAAATATAGTTATGAAAATAGTTACCTGGTGTCTCTTTAGCGCCGGACGCCGAGAACATCGGAATCGAGGAAATGGGCAATGAAGAGGCCGACGAGCAGGAGGATATGGCCGGAGAAGTGCCAGAAGAGGATCAGGAGTTGCTGCGAGAAGAAGCAGAACACATCATTCTGCAGGTGAGTGGCATCTGAAATGAATCATGAAAACTCAGGCATGACATCCCAGGATTAAAAATACAGTAATGGATAGCCAGTAAAGATAAATGAACAGCCCAGGCCTGACAGGATATGCTTGAATACTCAGGCCTAGAAAATGTAATTCCATGAATGTTCCAGGATCCTGTGTTGGGTGAGGCAGCGGGACCGCATGGATCTCTCATCATTCCGCGCGTCATCCTCGTCGAGCCATGCAATTGTCGCAACAAGATGTCTCCAGAAGAGGCGTGCACACTCAAGGCTGCTCTCCTCGACGTGCTTCATCATGTTGAGGAAGGAAATTACAGTGTTCTGCTTGAATTCGAGAGAACAGGTTAGAATCGACATTTCGTGAACAACATGATCCGAGGCCATGATCTTTCGTTCAGCACTACCAGAGCTCAGGACGAGTGCCATCTGCTACACGGGACTCCGCTCCATCCTCTCTCGACTCAACATCATCAGAGCACTCGTGAAGAAGCTACGCATCGTGAAGGTTCGTATGAATGGTCGCCTGGATTGCCAGCACTGAATAGTTAGGCTTTATTCATGTGTGCTTGAATGACCAGGACTGGGTCATTATGCTTGGATTTCCAGAATTAATTCGGAAACTCGAAATCAGAGTTCGCTGATTTCGCAGCTGCGAACAATTGGAAGTGGCTCCCGAAGAGCATTCGAACCATCGTTGAGGCCACCTTCGCCGACGATGAGAACAGCAAGAAGATGAGAGAGGTAAACGTTCGATCTTTCGACCAAAAAAGCGGTCAGTACTGGACAGTTAGGAGTCGATGGTCATGCCTGGCTTACTACCAGTGAACATCCATAACAAAATCATGGTGGCTTAGGATTTGAATTGCGCGCGAATTTGCCTGAATTTCAGGTGAAGAAGTATCACTGGCTAGCCAGGCTTAAGATTTGAATTGCGCGCTAAATTTGCCTGAATTTCAGGTGAAGAGGTACCACTGGCTATCCAGGCTTAGGATTTGAATTGCGCGCGAATTTGCCTGAATTTCAGGTGAAGAAGTATCACTGGCTAGCCAGGCTTAAAATTTGAATAGCGCGCTAAATTTGCCTGAATTTCAGGTGAAGAGGTACCACTGGCTATCCAGGCTTAGGATTTGAATTGCGCGCGAATTTGCCTGAATTTCAGGTGAAGAAGTATCACTGGCTAGCCAGGCTTAAAATTTGAATAGCGCGCGGAATTTGCCTGAATTTCAGGTGAAGAAGTATCACTGGCTAGCCAAGCTTAAGATTTGAATTGCGCGCTAAATTTGCCTGAATTTCAGGTGAAGAGGTATCACTGGCTATCCAGGCTTAGGATTTGAATTGCGCGCGAATTTGCCTGAATTTCAGGTGAAGAAGTATCACTGGCTAGCCAGGCTTAAGATTTGAATTGCGCACGAATTTGCCTGAATTTCAGGTGAAGAAGTATCACTGGCTAGCCAGGCTTAAGATTTGAATTGCGCGCGGAATTTGCCTGAATTTCAGGTGAAGAAGTATCACTGGCTAGCCAAGCTTAAGATTTGAATTGCGCGCTAAATTTGCCTGAATTTCAGGTGAAGTATCACTGGTGAAGGGTTTGCACTGGCTATCCAGGCTTAAGATTTGAATTGCGCGCTAAATTTTCCTGAATTTCAGGTGAAGAAGTATCACTGGCTAGCCAAGCTTAAGATTTGAATTGCGCGCTAAATTTTCCTGAATTTCAGATGAAGAAGTATCACTGGCTAGCCAGGCTTAAGATTTGAATTGCGCACGAATTTGCCTGAATATCAGGTGAAAAAGTATCACTGGCTATCCAGGCTTAGGATTTGAATTGCGCGCGAATTTGCCTGAATTTCAGGTGAAGAAGTATCACTGGCTAGCCAGGCTTAAGATTTGAATTGCGCGCTAAATTTGCCTGAATTTCAGGTGAAGAGGTACCACTGGCTATCCAGGCTTAGGATTTGAATTGCGCGCGAATTTGCCTGAATTTCAGGTGAAGAAGTATCACTGGCTAGCCAGGCTTAAAATTTGAATAGCGCGCGGAATTTGCCTGAATTTCAGGTGAAGGGTTTGCACTGGCTAGCCAGGCTTAGGATTTGAATTGCGCGCGAATTTGCCTGAATTTCAGGTGAAGAAGTATCACTGGCTAGCCAGGCTTAAAATTTGAATAGCGCGCGGAATTTGCCTGAATTTCAGGTGAAGGGTTTGCACTGGCTAGCCAGGCTTAGGATTTGAATTGCGCACCAATTTGCCTCAATATCAAGTGCCTGAGTATCAAGAGGGCGGAGCATGGAGACTCAGGAACGAATCTTCAATCATGGGTCCTAGCTTCACACTGACCTGCTGGTTCTACAGCGTTCTCTATTTTTCGCTATTTTTTGCTTTTTTTTTTCATTTTTGCGCGTTTTTCAGTACTGGATACCCAGGCTAAGGCTAGGCTTAAGCAGAGGAGTTTGTGATAGTAGTTGAAGCCTAGTTCCCCTAGCACTGGGTAACCAAGCTTAAGATTTTCGCTCTCTATTTTCCGCTATTTCACATGACCCTCTATTCGCAGTACTGGCTATCCAGTATTCAGTCCTGGGGCTTTATGACTTTGTCCTGAAGCTCATTCTCAGGGTGAAGTGCAAGCGAAGTACGGTCGTCATCTGGAGAGAGTCGCAGAGATGGTAGCAGATATCGAGCGCTACTTCTGCGATGTGTGCAACTGTGCCACAAAATACGCGGAGGTCACGTGGAATACGAAATTCCAGGTGAGCAGTACAAATGATTGACTACGGAATGAAGCATGAGTCAATCGGTGGTTCCACTTTTGCAGATGGCTCAATTCATGCGTGAGGAGGCACTAGCCGAGCGAGAGTCGGACCCGCAGCACAAGGTGCAAATCTGCAAAAAGTGCATGAGGGAGGCGAGGTCTGTAAAGGGATCTCTCGTGCAGAGACAGGCTAATCCCCGCATGCCTCACTACTCACGCAACAATGAGGTGGACTTTGACCCGGTAAGCAAGCTCTCTAAGTCGACGTTGATAGAAGCACAGTCACAGCAGTCAGGACTGGAAGGGCGGCAGGGTTGAGTGATCAGACATGGGAAACCAGGCTTGAGTGTTCAGGAATGGGAATCCAGTCTTGAAAATCAAGAAATCAAATTTTGTAGGTGCCCAAGGAACTGAAGAAGCTGAATTGGATTGAGAAGGCGCTCGTCCAACTGTATCGTCCCATTCGGCAAATGGTCTGCCTCAACGACGCTGGTGGTCGTAAGACGTCGATGCTCGGAGTCGGAGGTACACTAATATCGATATGTCGATAGTGATGAGAGGATCGTTGAATCTTACTCATCCCGATCGATGCAGGTGCGATGGTGATGCTGCCCGTGTCAACTGAGGGTACCCTCACGCATGTTGCCGAAACGTTGCCCAGCGACGCCCATCTCACAATCCTCGTCAGTCCCGAAGCAGCCAAGTGCAAGCTGGTGCGTCTTCCAGTGGTGCTGCGTGCACTCAAGTGGCTGAAGGAGAACAATTCACACTACGTTAACGTGAGTTGTGTCTTCAATTAGATTCACTGAGAAACCAAGCCTGAGTTTCCATGCATGACATCTCATGCATGAACACTCAGTTATGGTTGTCCATGACTGAGAACACATGCCTGAACACCTAAGCAAGCAACATTTTGTAGATCACGATCAACCCGGCCTTCCGATTCTCGCGTGAGTCCGTCACCTTCGAGGGGCGGCCGAGAAACGCGGGTCCGGTCTCTGATGCTGATCTGGATGAGATGGTGACGAACGATGAGGACTCTCCGTCGATACTGCGTCACGAGGACATCTTAACACGGATCCTACGTCCGATGGACGCCGATCCTCCGTCTGGAATTGCCGTCGAACCCTATGCTCTACTCCGTGTGAGTTTATTAATTGTTCATTGCTTGATTTGAAAGTGAAGGTACCCTGAGCTGCCAGGCTTGGATAGATAGTCCTGTCGTTCTAGTACTGACTGCTCAGAGCTGAAAAGTCAGGCCTAGAAAAAATCAGTTATTCAGCTATTGAGTTTCTAGAATCCGTACGAGCCCGTATCGGTGGATAAAGCGAATCTCGACTGCAAGGCCTTCCCATGGCACTTTCCAACGGGACGATTCGGCGTGGACTCTCCTGGACGACGGATGAGGGTCAGTACGACCCCTAATTTCCACACTATCCTTCACTAGCAATTCAAGTGAAATACTAAATTTATTCGAATTTCAGCAGTATCTGAAGGACATGGTGAAGTGGTGGTTGGGAAACAAAGACCGTCGTTGCGCCCGCGACCCTCAGTTCCTCTCGTTCGCGCACGGTCTTCTCGAGCAGAAAGCAATGACGTCTGCTCTGGGAATTGCTGCCCGTCTCGGTCGACAACAGATGCAAGGAGACGCTTTCCTCGACGCCATCAACGAAGGATCGGCTGCGTTCGAGGTAAATCGTAGTAAATCGTAGTCGAAACGGCACAGTCTCCTGTCACTGAACTCCCACCACTGGATTGCCATGCCTAAACTAAAAATCTCAAATTTTTTAGGGAGCCTTCTCCTCTTCGGCCAAAGTGATGATAGGCCACGTCGGGTACTGGGATGCGAGGAAGAAGGAGTTGATGGCGCATGTGGCCATCTTCGGTCCACCGACGTTCTTCCTCACACTCAACCCAGCAGAGAAGCGATGGGAAGAAGTGGAGGAACTCTATCAGCTGGTAAGCTTCCCGCAGCATCTGTGATTATCAACACTGTACGCGCAGGTGTACGGAGAGGATCGAGTGACGAAGGACAACATCTACCAGTTTATCACGCAGGACCCGTACTGGTTCGCGCGCATCTTTCAGCAGAGAGTGAGAACACTTATAATAGTTAAGCATCACTGGCTACGTAGGCATGATTCGCCAGTACTATTTCCTCCTCAGTCCTGGATGGTCAGGCTTGGTGGGCACTAACGAAATGCCTCAAATATTTAGGTGCGTGCCATCTTCCGCAAGCTGCTGATGTTCGGAGGAGCTGGAGGAGGCCCTCTCGGACGCCTCATTCACTTCTACTGGCGCATCGAGTACCAGCACCGTGGCACTCAACATGCGCACTGTGTGCTGTGGGTGGATGGAGCACCCGGCCCCGATGCTACTGACGACGAGGTTGGTAGTGTGTTGTGACCTCATTATCCTAAACAATACTTTCAGCGGCTCGCCTTCATCGACAAGCACATCACGAATGCTCGATGAGAAGACGGAACCGGAGCTCCACGCCATCGTGAAGGGCGGCCAGATGCACTACGAGACACACTCGCTGACGTGCAAACGGCCATACAACATCAAGGGAAAGGTGAGTTGTGATATTGTGTTGTTTTGTGTACAATTGAAGTGTGTGTGTGTGTGTGTGTTTAAAATCAGATGGTCAATGACTACAACCCCGCCATCATCCTCGCCTGGCAGGGGAACATGGACCTCCAGTACGTCTGGGGCGGAATCGGCCAAGTCGTCACTGGATACGTCACGAAGAACGAGAAGAGTAAGGACGTCCTCGACGCGAACGCTGTTCTCAAGGAGACGACAAACAGCAAGGATGTGAGTATCGAGATGTTGTACACGACTATATATATAATGGCGACTCATCACATTGCAGGCATTCAAGGCACTCGTGGACCTTATGAGGATGCGTCACTGCGACTTGCTCGAGGTGATCGACACGATCAACGGTCACACCCTGTGCGAGTTCGACAGCGACCACATCTACGTCAACACGAACGCTTCCGACCGCCGAGACCGCATGCTGAGGCCGAAAGAAGTCATCGAGGTGAGCCTGACTATGCCAGTCCTGGACAGATAGTACTGGGAGTTCATGCATCTAATCCTAGATCTCCAGTACTGACGGTTCAAGCAAAGAAGGCTTATATGTTCGTATTCCAGAACGAGGTGAGAGGAGGCAACAAGAAGGCCACAGCCTACATGGAGAACGCTGCGGATAACTACTATCCCGGACGCGCGGCCGCCCTCGAGAAACACGAGATTCGGTTTCGAGGAGCAGTCAGGAGCGGCAGATTGCGATGAAGCGATGGAAGAAGAAGTGAGTTATAGGGACGCATTGTCACCGGTAAAGTTTGACGTCAATTATCGTGTTTCAGGCACACGAAGACGAGGCAGGAGAAGCCGATGGAGCTCTGATGAGCAATGATCTCTTCGCGCGGCACTTCAACGTGCACTCCGAGCACAGCCCAATGTACGATCATCGTCGAACCCCTGGCCACTTCCATCGCATCTCAGGGATCAGAACGAAAAAGGTACCTTTGAGAATGTAATCGGTGATAGCCTGAACAATCCACATAGGCGCATACGCTGCTCGGTCGACCCAAGGTACCTCGATTCTTCTGGCCAAATTTCGAAGAGGCGAATGAAGAATCAAGAGAAGACTACTACAGACGTCTGTGCATGCTGTTCGTCCCGTGGAGGTTTGTACATCCACTTACTTTGTACTGACCGTTCAGTACTGAACAATCACTCATGGGGATCTAAGCTTGAGAATCCACGCCTGATCGTTCAGTCTTGATCCTAATTAGAAAGGAGGAGGAGCTGATGGGAGATGCAGAATCGTTCGAGGCTCGCTGGAAGCACTTCGCTGAGCAGCTGGCAGCCGATCATCCAGAAGCCTTCGACGACATCAAGAAGATCATGTAAGTTCTTTGTTGACGGTCTCAATCAAACCGATACCAGTTTACCAAATGCATGATTGTAGTCAGCACCAAGAGGCACTCCTCACGGTGGACAAGGAAGTGACGGAGAAACGGAAGAAGGCACAAGAAGTGAGGGACGCTCTCCGAGTCGACGATGATCCGGAAGCCGATGGACCGGAGGTGTTCGATCGAGACGTGGACGAGGCGACGCACGCGGAGAAGCTGAAACTGATGAAGGATGGGCAGAGGAAGATCTTCGACGAAGTGATCCGGCAAGTCAAAGCACAGGTGGGTCATTCCTGGCCGTCTAGTACTGAGAAACTAGTCTTGGGGCTTCAGTGGTGGTTAGAATTATCATTCTACTGCAGGACGAGTACAGAAGGGCGATCAACGAACTCCCAGTCGACCTCTCGCCAGTGCAGAGACACGAAGCAATCGCCAAGCTCGGACCCAAGCCGTCATCACTGCTACGTGTCGTGGTCGGAACTGCCGGTTGTGGGAAGTCCTTCCTCATCAACATGATCGCTGACGCACTCACTCTCGCCTACACGACTCCGGAAAAGAGAGCGTCGGAGCCTGCAGTCATCCTCGGTGCTCCAACTGGACTGGCCGCTGTTCAAATCCGGGGCAGCACTCTCCACTCGATGCTGGGCAGACATCGTGCATTGTTCAGGAGATCGCGGGCAACACGGACGAGCTCTTCGGTGGCTACAACGTCATCATGCTTGGCGACCTGATGCAACTGCCTCCCGTGGGATCTCGTGCCATCTTCGAGCTGATCGATCCCTCGAAGATCAACCGAATCTTCGGAGCCATGCCCATGCTGTCGAATTGTTGTCTGTTCGACCAGTTCGTCTACGAGGAACTCACGGAGAATGTGAGACAAGCGGATGACGAGCAGTTCGGAGATGCTCTGCAGCGACTTCGAGTGCAAGCTCTCACCGACAGCGACATCAAGGTAATGTAGTAGTGATGATTCACTGAACCTCCAAGCTTGGATGCCTAAGACTGGGTCCTCAGTACTGAGAATCGAATACTGGTATTTCAAGCTACTCCGGACGAGAATAATCGAGCGTGAACGAGGAGAGAAGCCGATGGATGCGGCTGCGCGCAAGCTCGTCCAGTTGATGGTGAGAATAGTGGATTCGATGATGTTCTAAGCGTAAGCAAAACTGTTTGCAGGCGGATGGCTCTGCGACTCCGATGGCCCTATTTGCCACGAACACAGAGGTCCGCGACTTCAACCAGCTGGTTGTAGGGCTTCTACAGCTCAACAGCTGCGTTGTCTTCGCGGAGGACTCGTTCAAGCGCAAGGAGTTCGCAGGTAATCGCGATTTGAACACGATTTGAACAGCGAGAAGCAGACGAGGAGACAAGGCGAAACGACGCATCTACCAAGAGGCCGACTACGACATCGGTCGCCGCCCAGGATCACGTCGATCTGCAAAGAAGAAGCGGCCCGAGAATGGAGAAGATGGCGAGGATGCAAGGAACGAAGACGACACGAACAAGGCAGCCGGATTGGAGAAGTACCTGCTTCTTGCGGAGAATGGTGAGCCAGGACTACCTTGCCAGTACTAGATGCTCAGGACTGGTGTACCATGATTCGAAATATTTTTAAAAAAAACGTCTAATTTCAGGACGTGTGATGCTGCGCCGCAATCTGCACCCCGCTTCAGGACTCGTGAACGGTGCATGTGGAGTGCTGAAGGAGATCATCAAGAGTTCGGATGGAGAAGCCATCGGACTTCGCGTTCTTTTCGATGACCAACGTGAACGACTGCTCGAGAAGGTACTAAATACTAATAGCGTGTCTGTTCAAAGTATATATCAAACATTTTAACAGGTCTCAGCCACGTTCGACATCAGCGACGATCAACAGCAGACTCGGCGCCAGTTCCCCGTCACGATGGCCTTCGGAGCCACGGTGCACAAGGCGCAGGTGAATATGACTTAAAAGATATATAGTGTCTACTTACTGGACGTTCAGTCCTGACTATCCATTACTGGAAGCCTAAGTATGGTTGTTCATGGCATGACCCTGTCCGGTGTTATCGTCTCTACGAAGCACTTCTTCGCGAGGGGCAGAAAACATGGAGGAAAATTATGGAATGAGAAGACAGGACTAAAGTCTGACTTTGATTTTATATTCAGTTACGAGTTCGTATAGCGCAACACGGGTTGTACAAGAGAGATGAATATCCAATTTGTGTAATAACGGTTTCTCAGAACGGAATAAAAATTATCGTTGAGAACCCTCGGGATTTTGAATGTTACGTAATTAGTTTTAATATTGAAGGAATTATGCCGATCAAAAGGAGATTTTACGGTCAGTAAGTTTAAAAGTAAGAGTGTTGTGCAATAGCCATGGAAGTAATTTACTTGAACACAAATGACCTCAAAAGAAATATAACGCAGCAGCGAGAGAACGACGAGTGCTCATAATGTGCGGCCTTCCCTCGACTACGAAAGAGACAGAGAGTGTTACCATTCTATAGAAAAGCCGCCTACTCGTTCCTACGAAACTTCTTTTCTTTCCATTGTCCACCCTCACCATTTCGAAATGATTCGTGCCACGTTATCACATTTATAATTAATGGGAGATTGATTTATGACAAACGGGACTATTTTATCAAGGTATACATCGTACAATAATTCATCGTTATCGACAACTCATGCTCAGACAGAATATTTCTCCCATTTCCACCCCTCGTGCCACATAGCCTGAGAATTTGAATAACATAAAAAATCAGTTGTATGACAATTTTTCCCCCGTATTCTACAGTTTGTTTAATCGGAAAATAATTTATTTTAAAAAACAGGGAGAAGAAAATAAATGTACACACATATTTACAAGGAAAAAACCATCCGATGAATTTATTAATGAATGATGGATTGCAGGTGCGTACTTAAAATACGGAGTCGAATTATCTGTTCGGAAAGGCAGAATATATTTCCGACAGAACAGATTTACGAAACTGTTCAATTTGCAGTTGTTCAAACAGGAAATCATGAAAATACGTCGGTCTGAAACCGCATAAAAGATGGGTTTCTCCCGTCAGTTCACTCATCGAAATGCTCCTCTCAGCCCTCCTTCTCTCCTCTCTCCGGGGCCTCGCTTCGGCACAGTGCACAGGCAACGACGCTCCTCAGTTAGTCTAGATTGTCTATCTTTTTTTTTCATTTCACTAAACTAATTCAAGATCCGGCAATCCTAGGATTTGAGGACAGGTTCATTCTGTATCTGCTTACATTAAAGCTGTAACTTCTGATCTTCCCGCAACTTCAGGTGTGCCTCGTGGGTCGCAAATGCAAGATTCTGCACAAACACAGGCTACACGATGGAAATGAGAAAGCAGTACTGTGGAGTGAGGTAAGGGAAATTTTCCTCGCGTAAATGAACAAGTCGTCAACTAATACTTTAGTAGTGAAACAAAACATCCGATGTTCTTTTCAGATGTGGTTCTTTTCAGATGTGGTTTCTGCAACACGGACGGACTCAGACATCCGCAGGGGGAGGAGCGTCCTACACGAGTTGTGTGGATAAAAATGCCAAGTGCGTTCGGGAGTAATGATCCTAGACTTATCAGACAATTGAAGTGACTTGAGCCTCTATCTCAGTGCTGTAAACATACCTTTATGATACATTTTCAGTTGCGCTTCATGGGCTGCGAATGGTTTCTGCACTAACACCGCCACTTCCAACTCAATGAAGCTCCTGGTGATAGTTGTTTTGCATTTATGGGATAGTGTTGGGTTGACAATCCGATATTAGATGTACAGACACAAATTTGAACTCGTTCCGAAACACATCAAGAACTTTCATTCTCGGAAATCATTGCCTAACGATGATGCAATTCCATTTAGTACTGCTGCGCGACGTGCCGTCCGAAGCTCCTGGCTACAACGACAGTCGCCGGGTCTTCGACGACTACTGCATCAACGACAACGACTACAACAACTACCACACCCGCCCCGAACGGAAATGGTGGAAAGTAACCTCATCGAATGAGATTTGAACAATGTGGATAAATATTTTATACATATACTAATGTCGTTCTGTTCACTCGCAATGACGAATGATTAGGCCATGATATATTTTCCTATGTGCTTTTCGGGAACATGTTGGGAAGAGGACAAAAGACTCGTTTTGGTGACAAAACACATCGATAAAACGTACAGTCGTTTTTCAAATTGCATAAATACATATTTTTTCATGATATGGAAACTGCAAGAATAACGAGTTCACAAACACAACAACTAGAAATAAATGTATAATCATTTGATCTAGTTCAACCTCTGTTGTTCCGTCATTTCATAATATTTTCCCCTTCTTGAGACGAGTTCAGAATGGCTTCCCCTCTCCACTATTCTTCCTCCTTCAACGAAGCATATTTCATCTGAATTGATTTACTTTTGTATTTCTTACTATCGACAGTCTGACTAACCACAGTGTTGAATAGTGTCCAATCTATGAGCGATCATGACCGAAGTTCTCCCTTGAGCTGAAGATTCCAAAGCAACTCGAACCACCTGAAGAAGTTCATTCGTACAAGTTTATTTAGTAAGCACAAACCTTTTCACTCTGTGTGTCTAATGCACTTGTTGCTTCATCAAGAATGATCACTTTCGGATTTCTCACGAGTGCTCTCGCAATGGCAATTCGTTGTTTCTGACCACCAGAAAGTGATCGACCCTTCTCTCCAACAAGGGTAGAATAACCCTAAACATTAAAATCCTTCTAATTCATTAGCTCAGTCTTGCCTCGGGAAGATCTTGTATGAATTCGACGGCATTCGCTAGTTGGCATGCCCTCATCACTTCCTCATTACTTGCATCCTCCTTCCCCAGACGGATATTATCGGTGATTGCTGGATTGATTTTTTGCTCATATCTCTTCCTTTTTATCTTGTTTAATTTGATTTTTTTTTTAAATGCTCACTTGTCGAAGCACATTCGGAGGCGAACGATAAAAAAGTACATCACTAACTTCCTCTGAACAGAATAGGTTCTTGTCCGACGAGTGAGATATTGAATCGGAGTTGACGGTGAGAGATGGATTGATAGGGAGTAGTGTCGATACACTGTAGATCTCTGTTCAACTTCGCTGATGAGAGATAATTAGTACCATCAATCCTGCATTGGGGTCGTAGAATCGCTCCAATAGATTCACTATCGTACTCTTTCCGCCTCCGGAAGGACCGACAAAAGCAAGACAACGACCTCAAAATACTGAAGTTAAAGCAAGTTTTAAGACATTTATAACCTTTTCCAGCACCGAAATTGACGTCAGTGAGAACTTTTCGATTGGGCTGAGAAGGATACGAAAATGTGATTGATTCGCCTCTGATGGAACCTTGAGCTACCTATAATGAATCATTAATGGAGGCTGATGGAAAGAATTCGAATACATATTCCGGTTCCTTTTCCTTCATTTTGTTATCCATCGTTGGATCAATGAGGTCGAAGGTGAGTTTGGCAGCTGACGAAGCGGATATCATCTCTTTGAAGGAGGAACTCATCAGACATGTCAGCCATCCAACGTACGAGACAAGAGCCTAGGGCTTTCATTGACAGATCAGAACTTCAAACTGTACCTCAGTAGTGAACAACTGCTTGGTTGAATAGTCTCCCGTGTACACGAAATACACTCCGACGCTTGTTGCAATGCAATCGAAGATCATGAAGATAGACTCATTCGTTGCGTGAATGAGAGATGCCCATTTGACTCTCTGTGAATTGCAATTGGATCGAGTGAGAGCCAGTGTCCCACCTTAGCCAATGGACGTTCTCTCTTCTCCTGAATCTCATCAAATTTCTTCTGAAAGTGAGCTTCTACTGCCAATTGCTGAATAGTAGCGATGTTGTCGAAAATCTCGACAGCCAACTGAATAGAAAAGAGTGTAGATCAAACGGATATATCCCCTCTTACCTCTCCCGAATTATCGATATCGACAACTTCTCTGTTCGCATGATCGTAGAACTTCTCGAATAGAATGAGGAGAGCAAGATAGGTGAGGAGATACAGTACTCCGACCTGAAATAAACTGGTTAAACAAAGTGTCATTCTTGTAAAAATCATACGAATCCATTAGGGAAGCAGACGAGGAAAGTGAGAGCGAGAATGACCACGCATGAGAAGAGTCCATCGACGATGACGGAGAGTTTGTGATCGACCATCTGAGAGAAGGATGGGATAATGGAAGAATGATTCCATCGTTATGGGACGTATCGGAACTCGCAGTAACTACTCGGTGACGGTTTAACACTTATTTTAATACAGGTAACATTTAACAAAGGTGCTTCTGAACGTCACCGAGAGTTTCTAAATGTCCTATCGATTCCAACTGACAGCCATGGCTAACGGTGGTTGTTGTGAGAGAAGAACAGCGGACGCGGAAGGAGAAGAGACACGACGATCGAAGTAAGAGAGAGGGCGATGAAGAAGAGAAGAAAGGGATGAAACACGCAGTTCATTAGTGATGGTCTCGCCCATGTATTGACAGATTGGTTGCTGGAACGCGGGATAGATTGTTGCGGTTGATAAATATGATACTGAGAATAAAATCACGGAGAAGCTGAGACTTAGAGACCATAAATTAAAATAGAATAATGATAATTATACCGAGATGAGAAGAACGAATGACTGGTAGACGCCAACTGACATTGTGCCAACTACCAACCAGAACAGCATAGGCTCATAATCATCATCTTCCAGAGACCCAATCACGAAGAAGTATCGAACCTGTTATTACTATCAATTTTTTTCCTTTGGAAAATGGCCCACCGATAGGATAGGAGTTGCTATTCCCTTGAGAAGTCCCATAAGAATTACGATGAAAGTCTTGAATTTGTGTCTGCACAAAAGTGCGAAGAATCCGCCTCGTATCGATGCGAATTGCTCTTCGTCGATCTGTGATAATGTATTATTCATTTATTTCTAGCTTCTAAGCCTCACCTTCTCCGTAATAATCTCATTCTCAGTATCGTCAACATCAATCGCCTCGAATGAATCTTCACTTCCACTTCCACTCTCTTCTTCATGCTTTTCCATCTCCTGATCTTTAATCATCCTTGCGAATACTCCATCTTCTCTCGATCGCAACTCCTCGTAGCCTGTAAATGGACGTCTTTACGCCATTTTCTTGCTACGAAATCGTTACCTCCGCTTTCGATAACTTCCCCGTTCTCCATCACAATGACATTATCCACATTCCTGATCGTACTCAATCGATGCGCCACCACTACTGTAGATCGCCCTTCAGACGCACTATCCAGTGCTTTCTGCATGGATTCTCGATATTACGACTACAGTAATCTGAAACGTACCTGAACAATTCGCTCGCTCTTCGAGTCGAGCGCACTGGTGGCTTCATCGAGAAGGAGGAGTCGGGGATTGGACACTATCGCTCTCGCGATTCCCAGGCGTTGTTTCTGTCCGCCAGAAAGCGAAACACCAGAGGGACCGAGAAGAGTGTCGTAGCCCTGAAATACTCATATTTTTTCTTTTCTTCATGTGATTTCTCGCCTGCCAGAGAAACGAGATACTATTTATATTGAGGAGTAG
This sequence comes from Pristionchus entomophagus, assembly GCA_036245825.1. Classification (NCBI taxonomy): domain Eukaryota; kingdom Metazoa; phylum Nematoda; class Chromadorea; order Rhabditida; family Neodiplogasteridae; genus Pristionchus; species Pristionchus entomophagus. Next base: position 37,445,100 of record BTSX01000003.1, read on the forward strand.
TCAATCTCGTACGGACACTCGTGCTTACCTTGTCTAACATCATGATAAATTCGTGAGCATGAGCGATTTTGCAAGCTCCGATGATCTGATCGTGAGTGAATGGACGACCGAGACAGATATTTTCCATTATCGAACCACTGAAGAGACACGGCTCTTGAGAGACGACTCCCACCATCTGCACACAGTATTATTACCCATTTAGTGAGGGAATAATTACCTGTCTCCATTTCCTGGTGTCGTACTTATCCAGAGAAACTCCATCAATCAGAATTGATTCGTTATCGCATCGGAGGAACTTGGTAAGTAATTTCAGCTGAAAATACAATTGTGATGAGAAGAGACGGAAATAGTTACCGCAGTGCTCTTTCCACATCCACTCTTCCCCACGAGAGCGAGAGATTGACCAGAATTAAGAGTGAATGAGAAGTTATTGAGAACAGGAGTGGACCTGAATCAAATGTCTCGCGAGAAAATTTATGGTGATTGCAAACCTCGATGGATAAGAGAAGGACACATCTCTGAATTCGATGTGCAGATCAGTAGTAGATGGGTCGAGTTTCGACTCGGAGCTCTCTTCGACCTTTAGTGAGTAATTAGAAATATAAAAGAATGGAACTCCGTACCGAATCAATGACCTCATACACTTTGGATGCTGCAACTCTCGCTTTGAGTACAGTGATGAGTTGAGGACCGAGACGGGCTGGAAGAGTTTACCGTTGATTGTGTGTATTAATATTTTAATTAATATTTTTATTATTTAAATATTGTTTTCTAAATTGATTTTCCATTGAACTTACAAAATCTGTCTGCAGAGATCAACGAGAGATACACGACGGAGAATACATTTCCAGCAGTAGGAACTCGGCCGTTGTGGTAGCTCACAGTGGCGAACCTGAAAAGTTGTGTTCTCTCTCGCTCAGAATGATCGATCTCGCCATAGTCCCAAGCAATTGGAGGCATTGTAGACGAAATATTCGATTGCTTCGAGAAGACCAGACGAAGCCGCGAGTCTAACGGCTGATTTGACTCCCGATGAGAGAATGGAAGCATATTTCTGAAAAATTATTTAGAATCGAGAGAATTTTCCTACTAACCTCAATCATTTGTTTCTGTCCATTGCAAGATGCGACAGTCTTCACATTGAGAATACTTTCTTCACTGATTCCATTCGCTTCTTCAGCAATGGCAAGCGTACGCTTTGTTGCTTTTACAGAGAGCTGAATCAATGTCTCTTTAAGAACAAGTAGTATGCAAACCTTGGGTACGAGAACTGTGGTGAGAATGTAGATGGGACCAGCCCATGCCATTAGCAGGGTTGTCTGCCAATCAAGGATAAAGGAGATTGTCGAACTGACGATGAATGTGGAAATGCAACTAAATAACTACAATGAAGTCCAACCATCTTTAATAAAATCTTACCACACAAACATGCCCAGTTTGTCTCTCAATCCATCTCTCATCCGATCGATATGACTAAATATTATCATTATCCGCATTATCTCTATAAATCCTCACTTGCTCAGTCGATTACTCAACTCGCCTGTGCTCAAGTCAAAATCGGGCGAATTTCGAGCAAGAACAGCTGAGATGAACTTTCTGAAAGAAAATTACGGTATTTATTCAAATACTTTCTGATTATAACCTCCTGACTCTCTGCATCATTGTCTCCGTAGCCCACATGTGCAGATAATGCTGTAATGATCAAGTCATGTTCAGTTCACAATAGTTATCTACCTGTATGTACTCCATGACAATTCCAACAAAGAATCCGGATCCATAGAGAGCGGACCATCTCCACACAGACCAGAGAAAAGTATCATTGCCAACGGGCTGTAATCTAATCGCTACTCAGATGATTGGTCACTCGCTGATAGCCATTCGTGACCGTCTCTCGTTGATTTGAACGCTCTCTTGTCGATCAGAGAAAATAAATAGTATGCAAATCGAAGAGAGATCGATCTCGAATTGGCATCACTAGTGGACACTCACCGACTTTTCCTCAACGTAGATGGTTGTGATTCTCCCCACTACGAACATGTGAATGGGGGTGATGAAACCAGCGATGAAAGAGAAGAGAGATGCAATGATAATGAGAGAGATCTCCTTTCGAGACGCAAAGCGAAACTGAAGAATGAACATGTAATAGAAAACAACGGAAGTATCACCAATTGAAGGAATGAAACGGGCTCAACATCGTCAAAGTCGTCGTCTTCATCTCTGAATATCCTTTTTGAGCTATTTTAGTGAAGAGATATCTTACTCATCGAAGATGCTTATGATACGACGGAAGATTCCTGGTTTCCTTCTTTGTTGCTCTTGCTCTAATAACAACGCAGTCGATGGACTTCTCTCCATTTTCTGAACGGTTCATAATAACGGTCAACAGAGCGACAAAACGCACGAGTAATATCACATTGTCTTTAAAAAAATTGATAAAGTGTATAGTCTCGGCGTATTTGAAATCGAGGGTGCATTGCACAATGTCTGCAAGTGGTGAGAGAGCGAGACGGAGAGATAAAGAGAGAAGCAAGAGAAGCGAGAAACGGAGAGAGACGGAAGGAGAGAAAGGGAAGGGATAGACGGAAGGGAGTGACCAGAGAACCAATGGGTACACACACATACACACTGAAGTGTGCACACATGTGTGTCTAGAGTGTGTTATTGATGAAAAAAATGGCTAAGAAAGTCGGAAGACTTTATTGAACCAGTCAGAATAAAAATAAAAATTGTTTAATTTTTCATGTGTAAGATAAGGAACGCTTATAAAATGTGTCACACGCTTAAGGAAGAATGGGATCTTGTGTGAATTTGACTGCATTCGCTAGTTAACATCCAATCTTCTTCATCACTTCCACTTGCATTGTCCTTCCCTAGACGGATATCGTCAGTGATTCCTGTATTGATTCGCTCGTCTATTGTCCCCCCTCGACATATCTTTCTCTGAACAGAATTGGTTCTTGCGCTGTTCACATCGATCGAACGTATTTCTGACAAGGATCACCAATCATCTTCGTTCCGTGGCTACATATGCAACATTTCCTCCATGATCTCAGTCTCACGAGCTTTACACAGCAGTATCTGTACAGATATCCTATGAAATGCCATGTTTCCAGGGATTCTTTTTAGAAAATTAATAAATATTGATCACTGCAAGAAACCACTCGTTAGGACAATGTGATCAAGATTGTGTACATAAAATAAGGATGATAATTGCACCACACGCAGATATTAAAAGTGATATTATTCATTATAAACTTTTACAATTTTGTAACCACGATATCGATTGTACGAACGGAACAACCAGCCATCTCCAATTGCGAGAACTGACACTGATATAAAAGATAAAACAACAACAACATTGTTTTGTAGTTTCCTTGGATGATTTTGATTAATACATGTGTTTTCATCCGGGAACGCAGCACGAAATAAGGAAGAATGACGAGATCGCGGACGAGTCTAAAAAGTATGCTAATTTCCTGAATATTCATGCTAACTAACATGAAGATCGGTGCATAGCTCGCATATTCCTCGTCTTCTTACTTCATATCCATCTTTCCTTTCTCTCCAATTGAAGAATCTGAAGATCTATATTTTGAAGGGAAATTAGGAATTTATTGCTCACTTCTTCATCGTTCTCATCATCGTTCCTTTGAAGTCGTTTCAGATAAACTATTAGTTTCTCAAAAAATATTTATATTAATAATTTTATTTTTTAAATATGATTTTTTGCTCCTCTCTCTCTCAACTAATCTGCGACGGATCTTCCTTCTTCTTTGTCTCCAATTTATAATTTTTCCTTTTTTTGAAAGTTGCCCTACAAACCTTGTATTTGTATGCTTTCTCAGTGACACTCCGGACAATCTTTGTTCTCTAGAGCGAGAATGAAGCGATGTGTTTCTGAAATACTTATTTAATTATAAGGATCAAGTTGATTCAACTACCTAATAAGCATATCCAATTCCTCATTCGAAATCCTCTTTTGGTAGCAGCCTCCGCTAAAATGAATGAGTTGAAAATTATATTCTAGTGAAAAGCGGTAACCGTAATGTCAAGTTGAGATGTGTCTTCAATTGTTCGATTATTGCTTCTCTTCCAGATGCGGAATGACAGTTGGAGATCACTCCGAGAACTAAGTTGGTCTTATTTCGAATGACATCATCTATCTAAAATATCAAGTGAGTTAAGAGACCCTCCGGGATATAGTGATACATCTGTGCAGAGGTCCACGGATGGCCAAAAACTCGATTCCTCCTATACTTTTTTCTTGAAGTAAGGGTCCCGAGTACTGATCGAAGCCACTAATAGCTAAGGTCTCAGGTTGATTTTGGCGGACTTACAGTAACCCACAGTTTTTGGGGTCGAAAAAATCACTATCTGAAAAGTACATAACTAGTAGATTTTCTGACGTATTTTTGCTCGTAGCTAACGAATTTTTATACTAGAGCTCATTAAATCGTGAGATAAAAAAAGTTGTGTTCGAAAAACCTCATTTTTTGATAGAAATCGACACATTTCGTGTCATATCTAATTTCAAATCATATTGAAATTATATTGATCTGAAGAAAATCATATTGAAATTATATTGATCTGAAGTTTTGAGATTTCAGAATAGCGATTTTTCGATTTTCATAATTTCTGCGAGACTCAGCAAGTATGGCTCTAAACCATCAACACAAAATATGATCCTTATGTCATGGCAATCGATTTCGCTTTTTGAGCGAGACCTATAGTCCACACATTATAATCTTTCTGGTCATTATGTTCCTAGGAAACACTAGGAAGGGGTAACTTCGGTCCAAAAGTAAAGATGAGGCCTTATTTTTAAAATTCTGAAAAAAATACCAAAGACTCACTATATGATGTAGACAACGAAAATGCTAACCACCCAAAACCATATTTATTTGAAATTAAATATGACACGAAATGTGTCTATTTCGATCAAAAAATGAGGTTTTTCGAACACAACTTTTTTATTTCACGGTTTCATGAGCTCTAGTATAGAAAAGTTCGTTATCTACGAGCAGAAATACGTCAGAAAATCTACTAGTTATGTACTTTTCAGATAGTGATTTTTTCGACCCCAAAAACTGTGGGTTACTGTAAGTCCGCCAAAATCGACCTGAGACCTTAGCTATTAGTGGCTTCGATCAGTACTCGGGACCCTTACTCCAAGAAAAAAGTATAGGAGGAATCGAGTTTTTGGCCATCCGTGGACCCTTTCCATTATATCCCGGAGGGTCTCTTAAAATCATTAATCATGTCAATACAATCAGCGCACATACCAAATGTAGGTTTGGAGCGTTTTTCATCGGTCAGTTTGTTGTGAAACCAAGTGTGAAGTTCAGGTGTTTGAAAAACACCAGTCCATGCGAGTATTGTAGGTACATATTCCTGAAATGTTTGTGATTTTAAACGATTGATTATCCGGAATAATTGCGAAACTCATGTAAACGAATTATTCGCACACACCTTTTGAATTGATGAATTAACAAGAACAATCCAAATAAAGTGGAGTATTAGAAGTGTTGTCATCAAATGAATGGAAGGCCGACGAGGAGTCGTATTTGAGAGGAACTGACTCGAGCTTTCTGTATTGGATAAATTTGGTAAGTCATAACGAGATTTCAATTTAGATAAATAACAATTGTCAAATACCGTCGAAATCTGTTGTACAAGCGCTTACAATTACATATGATTGCTGTGAGGGTCGGGAGAGGAGTGAACTCGCTACGCGGTCATGTGTTAATATAATTTTCAAGAGTAGTTCAATCCGTTGCAAACGGATTCATCCGAAAATATTTATCTACTACGCGGCGTCATCACAATTTGTTTTAGTTCAGTTTACGATGTTTTCACAGTGGCACGCTCGTCATATGTGAAAAGCTGTTCTCAAGCAAGATTAGGCCGACGTACACGTTAGCCAAGAACCGCTTGTTTGCAAGTGGGTGATTATTAATATGAAAATGACTCTTGAGAATGAGGGTGATTAATGGCTACATACACAGGAAACGAGGTATGGCCAAGCCAGCGAATACGGGCACACCTCGGATGTGACAGACACTCAGTCTCGGTAATGTTTAGTTATGAAACGGCGAATATTACAATACTGATAGAGAACCTTTCTTTGAAACAAACATTCGCAGTTGCTAACTCAACAGAAAATCGTATAGAGTATTGGTGGTATTATTGGAAACCTAAGGTTAATCATATCAAGACCGCGATTGAGTTCAAGTACCTCATTGCTCTCAACAAAAATAACGCAAAGCAATATGAAAATGTGCGTGGTAATGTCGTCTCAAAATTGCGACTGCAAGGAGGTATAACGTATCACCTGTATCGCGACAGAAAAAAGCTAAAAACAGATCCCTCAACGAAATATTTTTCCAACGCAATATCATAATATTATCGGAGGGGATTTCGAACAATCTAGGTAACGCAGCCCAGAATCGACCTTCACCAACTATGTGAGATGGATAGATTTAGAGAACTCGTACTAGTAACAAGATAAGGGCTCCATATCCATCCGCGCATGTTTCGTCTGAGTGTGCACGTTTTGTGTGATTGCGCTCCGCGTTGCCAGCGCAACCCCCATAAGAGGAGATTATAGAGCGGCGAGATTGGAAGAGTGCGAATCCCTCTCTCGCTAGTTGGATGTTTGGATTCATGGATTTACTCCGACAGCTATCATATGATAAAAATAAGGATCAAGCGACTACTCCTCGTTGATCATTCAAGTAAGATTCGCGTTCTATATAAATGTGCTTTTCATACATTTTTTAAAATTCATAATGCATCATATAATATCATTGTATTACTGCAGTCGCTACTAGATATGGCAGAGATCCCAAACTACCAGGTTGAATCAGGTTGAAGGTTGAATCGGGATGATCGAGTAAATTTAAATTCGATTTTTAACAATGCATTCGAGGGACCTTACAGCCATGTAATCTCCAACTGAGAATGAGTGTGTTAGCATGAGTCATTGGTCACTCTAAGTAACTTCGATGCCACGAATTCTTGAATTTTGAGCGTGGCGTTCAAGTTTTTGACGTAATATGGGAATCGTATGGCTCAAACGGGAACGGATTGCAGCCGATGTTCGCTGAACGACGTCGGATGCAAGCCGTACCCGATCGACGTGACGAAAACAACGTGACGGAGTGGGCTGTAGTTGTGCATCGAATATACTTTCACCATTTCATTGCAATTCAACGCATTGTATCCATTTATGTGCCTATCAGAAAATTTACAATTGAGAATTCTTGTTCAGGTATTTACTCAAAACATTGTGTAGTGAGAATCATCAGCGGGCCCTGGAAAGATCCACTCGTCGACTTCTATCAAATCCTTTTTGCAATGCAGCAGAGGGACCTTGCAGCCATGTGATCTCCAACTGAAAATTAATGTGGAATCAATGGTACTGAGAAAAGTTGATCATTACCTCGCATCACACTTATCCATAACATACGACACATGGGCGTTGTGAGAAGGAATGATATCTCCGAAAATATTCAGTGATGTTTCCCTGGCTCGTTGCTCAATGAGCGTCATGTTGAGGTCACTGTAACGAACAATTGAAATTTAAATCAAATGGTAAACAAGGTAAAGATACATTCCGACTAGGGGACTGGGCTTGCGAGAGATCACTGCTGGCCAGTGATATATATATTTTTTTAAAGAAACGCACCTGAATTTGGTCTCAACTACACCTTCAAGTTGATCTTCTCTAAATTGGACGCGATTATGTAGAAGCATTCCTTTCTCAGGAGGAATCTGGAGACGTATGCTGTTCAAGTTCGACTTCTAAAAATGTCCAACTCGCCTCTCTTCTGACCGCTCCGTGAGAAAACGATTCCACCCAGTGAGTCGCGAGGAATTCGACGAATTCAGGTTTAAACAGTGTCTGCAGGTGGTTTTCAACAGAAGAAAATAAACAAATTGTGCTCACTTTTGCCGGCCCGGAAACATTGAGATATCGAGCCTCAGAAACACCGTCAAAAGAACGGTCCATGGGATCAATCTGAGTCAGTGTCGGTTATGAGTGAGGTGATATAACTATTGTGCAAACAGTGAATGGAATTTCAACTGCTTTTGTATATGCATTCATGAAGACGGGAATGTATTCAAACCTTCAATCCACTATGCAGGAATTTGAGAGCTCCGAGATTTTCCCACTTCAAAAATGATACAAGCGAGAATGCAAATTCCTGTTCAGCAAACTCAAGAAGAGCCACTGAAACAACTTGACTTTATCTTATCTACTCGATACGACTTACGGTATGTGTATGTACTCATCGATATCCACCAAAACACCGTACTCTGCGTCCATTCGGAGAACGCAATCGTTGTGCGCGAGCGAGTGCGAGAGACGGTACATCCCACTTAGAGATTGAATCGTTGCCGACTCGTCAAATATGTTAACACCATCTAAGTCGAAAACTCACGCGTTCGGATTCTCTCCGTCCACTGCTCTCTCGAGCGCAGGCCAATTGACGATTTGGACTACTCCCTTCAAAATATTTGAGATAAAATCATGTGCGAAGAGGCGAAATTCGTATCACCTTCTTCTCGTAGTATTCAAGTATCTTTCCAACGTTTTTCGAGTAAGAATTTGCGTAGATGATATACGTGGGATCGTGTTTCTTCCACAATTCGAAGAAAATAATCATGCGAGGCCAGTCATGATACCAGTACAGCGGAGGAACGCACACCTGTAATCTGCCTAGATTTTACGGCTCTGGATGAAAGCCAAACCTGCAAACGGCTTTTCGCCACGTGCCTTCTTCTTTCCACGGATACTTCCGCCAGCCTGTGACCATCGAAAACTAGGGAAACCTGAAAAGGGTTTTTTAATGTCATACAATTCGGGTATAAATTCCAACGGAATTGAATATTTCGTCATTTCCAAACTCTCTCAAAATCTGTCCATTTCTCTGTTTGAATAATATAATTATCGGATTCCCAGTCCAACATGAGAATCATGTTTATGAACCTTTTCTGGTATTTTCCCGTAAATTACGGGCGATTGCAGATGTTGGGCGTTCCATTGACAGTTCTGCGCCCAATACCAAGGACATTCTTTCTCCACCGACCTGACTGAGAGAGGAACGGATTGTCCGTCGAAGTCTGAAGAAGACGATGTTAATGTGTCATTGGATCACATAGTAAAATAATACCTTCTGCATTCGTGAAAATTCAGGAAAAACTCACGCATCATGAAAGACACACCATCCGCAAAGCACTTAGAGATCAGCAGTATTCTGATCGTTCCTTGTATTGACTTGAAGCAAAAATTAACGAGAGTTACAAAGAAACGGTAATACCGATCATCGTAATATGCTCGATAAATGTAAATCGAACTGTGATTTGCTGATGAATTGAACCTCTTTGGCGCATTGTACTCTTTGCTGGACAATTTAACATTTAAAAAATTAAATTTGTTTGAACCTCACCTTTTATTCATCTTGTAAGTGGAATGCAAGAAAATAAGAATCGCCAAATACATAACCACTTTTAGCGTCATGGATTTTCTCGCACGAATCATCTGAAGAGATGCTCTCACAATAATATGTTTAAACAAAAATAATGACGGATGCATTCTATTAGGAAACAATATTTAGCGGATATTCTAAAAAAAACAATTTTTTGGGGGGTATTTTTTATAAAAGGTGCACAATAAATTACCGTGTCGCCGTATCAACTCAGTCTTTATTGAATGATCTCTACAACTGTCTGATTCATTATTCGATCTTTCGGTCTCCCTGTCGTTATCATTTCATGATCATGCACAATTCAATTGATAACGTGCGTGCACCTTTTGTTGCGATCTTCCAACGGAAGAAGCACTTGCTGTGCTTCTTATGTTGTAGATAGCAGCTGTGTTGGGTATGGGAAAGATGGCTTTTTATCGTCGTCGAGTGGTTCATGCATTCACGAATAATATAAATATATATTAGAGATACTATTCCATCTAATCGTCAAATTTGAAATGCGGTGATAGGAGAGAAGGAATAATTTCTGGAATCGAATTGAATCGATCAGCTGGCACATGCTGCTGTCTTGCCCGCGAATTCTTTTTTTTTCTCGAAATATTTGGATGAGGTTGTGAATTGATCAAGTTATTGCTATCAGAGAATTCGCTCAGAATGACGCGAAAAAAAACAGACGGATGTCTCGATGAGAAGGACATGCTTATAATGAACGAAAACAATTCGTCCATGTTTTGCTGATTGGTTTCTCAATAATTATATCATTTGGGATGTTTTTAATTTGAAATTTGTGATTTTTTACCTTCATAGATAAATATAATTTATTACTGTTTCGTTCTTGCGCGACTGCAGTATGATGATTAACGCGAGGAAACCTTTAATTTAAGATCAAATAGCCGTTATGCAATATTAATTCCCAACTCCAGTCGACGAATTAGTTCCATGTCGCTGAGCCTTTCTAAATCCTTCCAATAGTCATTTCGTTGTCTGCGTAGGTTCTGTAAAACGATGTATTAGGCACCCCGGAATGAGTGTTATATCTTTAGCTTCTCAATGAACATTATGCCGAATGAACAAAATACAAACAATAACAAAAAAGGACCTCTAAGATGGTCTTCCATGGCTTAATCAGGGACCATAGCAGGTGAGGGATCGATTGGATTTCAGCGATCGGGGCAGCATTAGGGGAGCCAATCGTTGATGTCGAGGCATCTACCACGACTAGTCGTCCATCTGAATGTATTCAATGAGAGCTGAGATATATTACGATAATAACAGTATGATAATTGTGCTGTGAACATTGAATGAAACAGTACCGTCGATGGAAATTGGCGTTGGACGTAATGGCAGGGATAGTACAGCTGTGCACAAGCAAATCCAGACAACGATCTCATTGCGCTCATGAAAGGTTTGGTGCCACTCGAGTATGGCGTCTCCATACCTGCCCTAGCCCCTCCCCTCTAGTTTGGGCATACTCATCAATAAAATAGATGTGTCACTATGCAGTTGGCAAAGGAATTTGACCTGTACATCCTTCGCAGATAAATTAGTCACTCTGTAACCGAACTGAGTATCAAACAATGATAAATCCATTTACAGAAACTTTTTTTACGGAGACTTTATAAAATAGTCTCGCTTTTCTTGCGCGAGACCCAAGATTCGGGTGAATCGGATAAATAAATTATGATTTCGAGCTATTCCAGCTATTCCAGCATGATTTGATTGGTAATGACAAGAGAGCAAAATTCGTATTAGCATCGCATAGTTTAGTGAAAACATATGGTCGCCTCGCCCGACTACAAAAGAGACAGAGAGGGTGATCTTTTTATAGTCAAACATCCTTGTAATCAAAATGACAATATTGTTCTTCGAAAGTTATTTCCAATGACTCAATATATTTGTGTAGTGGTTATCGATTGAATTCACGTTCGCTATCTAATCAGCTAGACGTGACTACTGCCAATTTTCTGTTTAAAAAAATGTTTAATTTGCATCCATAGTTCTCACAATCATTCTTTTCAACGCGTCTTGATCGCTATTCAGCAACATAATCCTTTCTCGCTGTACAAGCGCGTCCGCAACGGGCACAACCTAGTCGGTCCGTGTAATGCTCCGGCAATATATTTCACTCGCATAGCTAACATCTATCTGCACTTGTGGTGGCGGACTTGACAAAAGCGAGGTGCCAGTTTCAATACTTTATCATGTGATATAATCACGAATTGCTTGGAAATATTATGTGTTCCGATCGCTTCGATTTTACAAGCGCACAACCGCCTGCGACCAAGGTTTCCGACTGCATCTACGTCGTGAAAGGGGCCCATAGCCTCACACCCATTGTTAAGATTGTAAGCATAGCATGCTGCTCAAAGGAACAAACAGTACATTCACAATAGGAATCTGTCGATCTCCTGTTCAGTCAATCTTCGCGTCATTGTGGCATGAGACAGTATGAAGAAGGGGCAAGAACAAAACGAAAAAATTCCCGAAAACAGAGAACTTTCAGACGTGGAGTAGCCGACTTACGAAAGCTGCAGTGTCGATCTCTAAGAGCTGCGAAATGCCCACAAAAGTACGTGGCCAAAACACCTACTCCTTCGCGAACGCCGATAGAGTGAGATCTGACCTATCCTAGCATCATGATTTTCCGACAATATTCCGTGAAATATGTCATGCATTTCTGTAATTATCGTTATTTTCTTGAGCCTTTTTGCGAGAATTAGGCAAAATCAAGTCAACATTCTCCATTCTAAGTTGCTCTCAACGAATGGTCTCGGCGAGGAATGTGCCCGATAATGGGCCCATGAGTTTCGCCGCGCCGACTGGAGGTCCGTCAACTACACATCAGCGATGGACGAGCAAGGCGTATCTAATGTTTCACAGGTCCTTTTGTAGCTCACGATAACGGTTGACTTCTCGATCACGAACCCTAATCATGGACTGCAGGAATTTTACCAAAAATTTGCCAACCCTTTCTTCAATTTTTTCTTGTATTTTCTCGTCTTAGATGCTCTGAGCGGTTTCGATAAATCTCGGATACGGTGTGACTCAGTCCGACTCGCGTGTGTTAGTCGTGTGTACAGTCAAATCAACATATTTTGGATCAAATATCATAACTTGTCAAAAGTTATCATAAGTCGTCATAATTTTTACGCCCAGGGTGCAAGAGTGCACCAAATGTGCTGAATTTTTGAGCACATTCGTTATTTGTGATGGCGATCAAATCCAATACATTTTTGAGAAAAGTATCGGAAACATTTTGGATAAGTGCTAATTTTCGAAAGTTGTCTCAGAATCAGAGTCATGGAGTTCTCAAAGAAGCAGAGCCGCAAACATATCTTGTGAAACATTTCTAAAAATGTGGTCAAAACCCGGTAAATGTCACGTAAACCAAGGCTGATACGTTCACTAAAAACGTCACTTGTACTAATCAGCCATAACTGCCTCTAGCTTTGACAATACATACGAAAAGTTGAGCTTACCCAACATGTTTCCGAAACTTTTCTCAAAAATGTATTGGATACATTTTGATCGCCATCACAAATAACGAACGTACTAAAAAATTCAGCCCATTTGGTCCACTTTTGCACCCTGGGCGTAAAAGTTATGACGACTTATGATAACTTTTGACAAGTTATGATATTTGATTCGAAATATGTTGATTTGACTGTAAGTATTGGCCAACGTGAGTTTTGATAAACGGCGAAAAATATGCGTTATTATCACTGCGATCAGCATTATTACCACACCTTCATGTGGTCATGATAAATCACAAGTGATATGCTGAGCGCCTTATCCTGACATGAGTCACACTAATGCAGAGAACATTGATTTGTATTGGAAAGACACAGAATCCGAGTAATCATAGCTCATGTGAGCGGAGAGGTGAAAACACTGGCAGATTAAGCCTCTTTTATATTGAATGTACCGATCTAATATAATTTCAGTGGAAACGAGCTCAACGAAAAAGTGTATCCAGCAAATCCTGCACGCTTATCGCAGCGTGTTTTTGAAAAAAAAGTCATATTAATTTGATTATGTTGATTATGCCACAATGTTTCGTTATAGTCAGGAGCACTCGATGAGTTTAAATTACACATCGAGGGTTCACGAGAATATCCTATGAGACCGTTTGCGTAAGAGTCAGCAAAAGCTCAATAAGGGTTGGCAAAGTAATAAATCGAATATGCTCAAAAGATCGTCCTACGGGTAACTTTTGATTCTGAATCGATTGGCGTTTCCATTTTCTGTCACATGCTTCTGAATCCCGGTACGACGCGACGTCGATTTTGCCAAATTCATATTCTGCGATTAAAACAGCTCCGGGGAAGGCCGTATTGGCCACAAATCTCGAGCACCCGACCAGAATTTAATTATCTACAGAATGAAAAAAATATTCGACACTATCTCTTTGGCTTTCGAGTTTTGTTCTATTTTTGACCCAGTGGCGAAAAAAAAGAAAATAACTTTGCCAGTTTGTGGAGAATCTTATCCTGATCATTTTGGTATATCTGGTACGGCATTTAGCTTTGCATAAAAGCAAATAGGGGGGCAAAAACTGCGGCCACCTCGAGTTTTTTTTTATAGATATTTCCAGTGTAACTTTTTCTTTCACAATTTCATGATCTCTCATGTTGAAATTCGCTTTATACATGCAAAAATACGCCAGAAACTTCTATTGTCATATTTTTTGAGAATATGATTTTTTCGACCCCAATCCAGTTTTTCTCGGAGGCCAATTTTAGAGTCAAAACTCATATTCTCAAAAAAATATGACAATAGAAGTTTCTGGCGTATTTTTGCATGTATAAAGCGAATTTCAACATGAGAGATCATGAAATTGTGAAAGAAAAAGTTACACTGGAAATACCTATAAAAAAAAACTGAGGTGGCCGCAGTTTTTGCCCCCCTATTTGCTTTTATGCAAAGCTAAATGTCTAACTAGATATACCAAAATGATCAGGAGAAGATTCTCCACAAACTGGCAGAGTTATTTTCTCGCGCCGGCACTGGGTCGAAAATCGGCCATAACTCGAAAAAAAAAGATAGACCGTTTTTAAATTTGGTAGAGAATCAAATTCTGTTCGGGTACGCGAAATTTGTGGCCAATCTTGCCTTCCCCGGGGCAGTTTTAATCGCAGAATACGAATTTAGCAAAATCGACATCGCGTCGTACCGGGATTCAGAAGTATGTGACAGAAAAACGGAAAACGCCAATCGATTCAGAATCAAAAGTTACCCCAAGGACCATTTTTTTGCTGTGCCAGACTTTGTTCGACTCTTACGCGAACGGGCTCCTATGATACAGTCGAGATTCACTCAAGAAATTAATATCGGTTCTTGCCGTGATAATGTTTGCTATGAAAAACTTGATTGTTGTACGCGTACAAACCGTCCGATAACGGAATAAGATATTGCACAACATTGCGTCTCCTTAAAAATAAATGAATCACGTCCGTCCCTTATCGCTATTGTTATCAAGCTAATCTCAAATTCACCGACGCATGTTTTCTTCTCATCACTCTCAAGGGCGGTCGAATTATGATATTTTTGGTGTTATTCTTTTACTTGTTCATTGTGAATATTGTGGAAAGAATTGATAATTTATCACTTTGACGAGTCATTCAGACGGAGTGAGTTATGTCTTACAATTTCTCTTTTCTCGAGAAACTACCAGAGGAAATCTTTCGAAATTTTATACATTTTGTTCCTGAGTCAGTTTTCGATCTGAGATTGGTCAGTTTGAGTCCTTCAATATCAATATTTTTTACTTCATTTCATCCAGAAAAAAACTCGCCTATTTATTTGCTATTGTTAGGGAGCTATGGCGCATGCTCACTTTATATATTTTTATTTTATTTTCAGGCTTCAAAAACGCTTAAAACTCAAGTGGATATTATAGTAGCTCAAGCAGGGACAATTTGTCTCGTTGACCGACTGTATCTTGTGCTGGGATCTACCTTATCGGGAGGTCAGTAGCGATGGCAAATAGAACCTCAGCTCCCTTCATCAGCTAAATGATGGATTTTTATCCGTCTCTACATACATTGCCAATCGCTTGGCGGGCTTGTTCGAGCTGCGTTTAAAACACATTTCGAAGATCAATAACCTTGAAATAGCTAAGAAAATTCGCCGAGATGAAAACCAAGAGGTGATCGTAAGTGCATATGTCATGTATGATATAAATCACATCCCTTTTAATAATTGCAGGAGTATCACCTGTTGTTGAATGTCGCTGATGGAGATATTATTATGTGTCTGAGATCAGCCATGGGAGCAGTTCCTAAGACTTCTCCCAATCGGGGAACACTATCTGCAGTTTCTATATACGAACATTATTGTATTGATGATTGTGAGACAAGCTCGAATTTTGTTCACTGCATTCTGGGTGGTTTCACCATCAGAGAATTGTTCGTTTCAAATGAGTATGGAACGACAACAGATAGTGATATGTTGGTAATGTTCTGACTTAATCGATTATTTATGTTATGTTACAGGAAGGCTGTTTGCAAAATGATAGAATATTATGAAGTCCGTAATCTTGTCTTTTTCTTTGGAGAAGTTAACATACACTATCCTGGTATGTTCCCAACGAAACGTGCCAAAATATATAATCAAATTGAAGTGGGAGTGCTCCTTGAATTATCGTCCATTCTTCGATCCATTGTCTTAAGGCAAGAATATGTTGGTAATATCGACCAAGATGCCAACTATTTCTTCGGAGTTCACGATGGAGAATGGGCATCGATCATTCTCGAATTATTCTCGAAAAATATCGACACACTGAGAATTGTCAATCCCGAATTTCCGCAGTTTCTCTCAAAATCTGGATTCGATCATCTCAAAAAGGTCAGCTATACTAAGCAAATCCGCCAGTAAACAAAACAAACGCACTCATTTTCAGAGTCTACCGCAGATCGGGAAGAAAATCTTGTTCGTGGTTGACAAAAGGGACAACGAAGAAGCTTTTGCCCGCGGAGATGACTATAGCTACATAGAAAATGATTACTCCTTTAATGGTAATTTTTTTTATGATCGAAAACTAATGAATGTTCCAGGTAGTGAAAACTCGATGACTATCAGGCATGATTCGCGAGCTCTCGATGATTAATTTTAATTTTCTAATTCTAGCCTACTGAATGGTTTCTCATTATCGCTGTTGTTAGCACTCCAAACACCCTAAAAATCTAAATGCCTTCATCCTCTAAGCATATCACTCTGCTGACTTTGTATGCACTCGCGAAACTTCCGTTATGTTTCGCATTGTTCATATCCGCCCAAAATTGAGCTACGACTTCCACATTTTGGATTTGTGATATGGTTCTTGATATCAATCGGCCTGTGTCGTCAGATTACTATCGCTAGTTTTGGGTTTACTCTTCATTAAAGTTTCACATGTTCGAGCACAATGCATGTTATCCATACTGTCAATTACAAACGCTATGCACAGAACAACGAGAATTTTTTTTAGATATATTTATTGTTAAATTCACGGACGTACATTTACAATTGTGTGGCATCATCGCAATACTATCTTATTTTTTATATTTTTGTTTATCTTATTTTGTTTATTTCGACTCGAAATAGCAGGTTTAAGCCAGATCATGCGCATACTTGCAGTAAATAGATATTCTTGAGATATTCACTCATAGTTCAAGGACAAATAATGGATATGGTGATTTAGGCGTATCTTATGCTTTGTTGAAATCCAGATAGACTAGCTTGACCGATGACGTTCCATCGTCAAACTCGACCATCTCTCCGTTGCGTCGCTGATATTCCTCCCTGCATCGGCATTATTATCAAAATCATCCAATAAGGAGATTCCTAACCTTTTGGATCGTGCCAATTCTACGTATCCATTTTTGGTCAGAAGCGCTTGATTGGCAAATGATGATGCTTCTGACAAGATTCCGTCAATACCCGATTCCTGAAACAAAATGAGCTCTCTCGTGTTATTTATATTCACATTGATAACATTTAAAACGGTGCTACGTGAGAAGCAATCTTTTAAAAAACAAATGTATTTTGACCTAACGAATTTTAGAGCTTACCCGAAGTCGGTCAAAATCGAGATCAAGATGTTGTAGATGCTGCGCGATTCCCTGGCGTTGATGATCCTTGAGCACGAAGGTCATCTCGCGACACAGAACCTGCAATCAGATTGGAAATTATGTCAGTCAAAGTGTCACAGATTCATTGTTGATTTGACAGGTGATTTTGAAATTTGAAAGGAGACATATAGTTGAATTGGGGCAGTACGACTCATGTTGTCATTACGTGAATGATGTCTATTGCTTCGTATTCATTAATCTCTATTGGAAACTCCCAATGATCGTGCCTTGTTCACTTCAGGTCGAAGTCTCCAAAAATCTTCGTAGAGATTGTAGAGAATGCTGACTGTAAATACACATAGTTTCTCAGATTTTGTAAGATGAGTACATGATTGTGTTATACACTTTCGAAGTTCTATGCACCGACTGAACCCCGAGAGATTGGCGTTTCACTTTTTTCACAACATTGCCTTACCAAACATCAAACAGCTCTCGTCTAGTTTTTCGATGTCGAAACCAGCAGGGTCATCCTGAAAAAAAGTGATTTTGGACTAAGAAAAAAATAAAAAATCTTAAACCTTTTTGCTCCGTTCCACCTCTGTAATCAATCGCATTCCAATTATCTGTAATTAAAGAAGGACATCCCCCAATATCATCATGCACAGGAATACGAGTCAAATGTTATTGAAATATGCAACCTTTTCGGATTCCTTGTGCACCACCTTGTAGCTGTAAGGAAACGTGAGAGATTTGGACACAGCCGAGTCGATCAGATTTCTACCCGTTTCGACGGTTATTCCAAACGCCTGAAATCATACGTTGAATTTCTTAATGATGTTTTAGAAAAATCAAGCAATAGTTCCTACCCGCATATGCGGTTCGAGTGTGAAGAAGTGTTCTAAAGAGACTTCCATGATTGCTTCTTTGTCTTGAATGGTTACTGGTTCAAAGGAATACTTGCTGAGGAGATCGCGTTTCTTTTCCTCTGAAAGAAAGAATTGCTCTCTTGAGATGCAGAATGAGACAGTATTTCGCTCTATTGAGACCATTCTCAGGAGATCACACTATTCCATGCGACTAATATAATGGACAGCTACCAATAAACTAGGAAAGTTCATGAAAAATTGAGAAATCGAGCAAGAACTGACCTGTACTAGAGCGATGGATTGACGCACTTCCAACGGAATTCGAGGACATCTTCTGAGAGTGGACAAATCAAATACACGAAACATAATCTGTATCACGATACTCAAAACGTGGTTCTTCTGACTTTCCGTCGTTTACCTTCCTCTATTATATTCCACCAAGGGACCTATTCCTCTACAATCCCCCCAGCTGACTCGCCCTCGCTAACTTTGCGAAAGAGGTACCTTTTCGACTACAAAAAGAGCGCAGTACTATCTAGCGCGTGCTCACAAAGAGAAATCTTGAGGTTCGCACTCAGTTAGAGCAGTCATTCGGTAAGGGAATACCACGATTAGATAAGAGCGGTGTTTGTGAAAAGCCTCAAATTCTGCTTGAATACGTCAGAATATTTCGCTGTCATCTTTAGCAGTTTGCGCAATAGCGCTTCCCAAATACACCAACTTCTTACAAATCGGCTTTACACAACTTCTCACAATGAGATTTATTCAATTACCTCCCTCAATCGATTGTCCGGTCAATTGATTGATGAATCGATTGATTGGCTTGATCACTCGAGTGATCAATCAATTGAGCTAATTCATTGACGAGTGAGTCCATTCTTCTTTACTCATGTCTCTCCAAAGCACGTAGCGATCGGTGGGGACGGTCAATAGAATGGAAAATGTTAGACGGTCTCTACTCCGGATGACCGATCCGGTGAAGGGAGCTTCGGAGTTATATCAGTGTAATGAGATGTTGAGGGCTGATTGGACTTTAATAGAATTACTCAGTTCATGATCTGTATTAATAAAGTTCATGATCTGTATTAATCTGAATGTCCTGCTCAAATAACTCGCGAAAGGAGTGAAATTCTAAAAGCAATTGACGGCGTGTTATTCGATTGAATGGCCTATTAAAATGTCCATCGAACATACACAAATTTCAAATATTCTTTTTAAGTGAGTATTTATTTAATCATTTCATCAATCGAATAGCTAGATATGGTTATCTCCTTTAAACAAAAAAAAATAATCGCGATCTTAGTGGAATGTATGATTTCAACACTGAAAGAGATACGCGGCTCTAACGCTCCGAATGCACTCGTAGTGAGCAGAGGGGAGAAACGTAATATAGTTCAGCAACATTGAAATGCATCGCACAAGCACTTGTTTTCCTGATCGGCGCGTCGTTTCGTCAGTCAAGCGAGATCCTCGCTCGCACCCCCTCTCTTACGCGCCCTTTGTCCGCTCTCTCAACCGAGAGATGGGTGAGACGCAAACGACTACACTTGGAGAGAGAGAAAGACTACACACGATGAGACGCAAAAGGCTGTTTCGATGATTCATCTGTTGGTGGAAATTGCGGAATATAATAGTGAACTGTGAGCGCACTGTTCACGCGGTTTCCGCTATCCTCCCACCCGATCTGTACGCAGTTTCGCCTTCCGCATGTCCTCTCCGGCTGAAAATGCCGAATTAATGGAGAACGGACAATCAAAGGTATGTTTGCTTACCTGCTGTTCTGCTATTTTGATATAAAAAAACATTTCAGAAGTTCACTTGGGCTGAATGGAAACGACCAGTGATCGCGATAATCATCTCGGTACTCTGCAATATCGAGAGCAGCATGCTGGCTCTGGGAGAGTGGCCGTACATGTCCACGGTGAGAATAACTTCAATTTCCGAATTGCGATCACTTTTTTCTCGTTTCGAATCGCTCTCAATCACTAGTGTAGGATATGAGACGTGACGCAGGAGTAAACGTAGTATAAACATGTTGATTGTTTATTTTTGTAAATTTTTCAGATTATTAAAGTAAAATCGTTGAGATGAGAATAATACACCGAGTTATTTGAGTTCATTTCGCACTTATTTATCTCAATATCTCTACCACCAGATCGACTATGACGCCACCTCCTCCTTCTTCGGATATGCAACAGCTGCAAGCAAGGCCGGACATGCCGTTTGTGCACTCATCTTTGCCCTCTGGGCACACAAGATTTCCGGAATCAAGTGAGATTTCAATATATTTTGTCAAGAAAATTGAATTTGTTACCAGATGCATGTATCAGGACTTAAAATTAAATGTTGGACGGCACTCCGAGACAATTGTCCATTTTGATTTTCAGGATTCCCGTGCTGATCGGCCGTTTGATCACCCTTGCTGCGTGCATAATGTACATTTTCGTAGAGTTTATTCCGTCAAATCGCCGCTGGTGGATGCTCGTGTGCTATGTGCTATTCGGTGTTGGAATCGGTACGAACCACTATCAGATCATCTAAGCTGATGACGAATGTTGATTACAATCGAAGACAATCAATCACAGGAACTTCTCCACTGATCCGTGCTTACATCGCCCGAGTTACAACCGAGGAGAACCGATCTACTGCGTTTGCGCTGCAAAGTTTAACATCTACTCGGGTAAGATTTAGTATCCATTCAAGCGATATTGAGCATATTTACAGATCCAGTAGTGATCACTAATGTACTAGCCATCGGACTGACCATCTTCTTTTGGAATACAAAGTTCGCCCCATGAAATCGCATTACGTTTCTCAGCTGTATACAATGAACTTTCAGGGCCGCGGGACCAATGATGAGTTCGATGGACGCGTTGGCAGGCGAAGAAATCGTGTTTATATTCGCGATTGCGACGGTTCGGTTCTGACTTTAGTTTTCATGATGATATTCTCTCTCAGATTGCGTGCGCTCTCCTTGCCAGTGGGGTCGTGTTAATATTCTTTTTGTGCAAACTTGGCAAGCGGTGCGTTTTGCAAAGCGTTTGTCAGATTGCAAAGATTGTGGTCTTAGAGTGAGCTACCGAGTGTTGCTGGTCTTCTCACACGTCATGGTGATTTTGGGATACATCGTCACTTTCCCGTTTCCGTTCTGGTCCGAACCGCTGCAGCCTTATAATGGTGAGCCTCTGCTACGCTGTTTTCGAGGAAGCCCGAATGAATTTCTTCTATATATTTCATTCAGAAACAACCCGAACAGGATGCAACCCGCTCGAGTATTCTTGGTGCGATACCCAGCTCGTTAGTTTATTCTCTCAGAAAACTCGGTTAACTGCCCCAATTTAGACCGTCGACTTGGTTCCCTATGTGATCGGAATGGTGCTCATTTTTTCATTGGCTCTCCCGGCTGCTTCGATCAGTCTGGATACAATCTACTCTAAAATGATCGGAAATATCGATCAGTTTGTCCCATCATTCGATTTACCCTATTTTTCTGCACCAAATGTTATTGAATGGGAGGTGAAAAACACTAAAAAAAATTTTTAATTGTTTATAGAACGTGATGCAGTCAGTATTCGATATCGCCGACGATATTGTTCAGATCGTCGGACCTATTTACGGATCGAAAGTGACTACACATTGGATCCTATTTGTGCACAATAGTGATGAGAACGCGTCATTCGACTTTCCTATTTTGAGTGCTCTCGCCGGTAAAAGACACGAGAGATCGCGAATCGAGGAGAGTCGGATGAAGATTAGTCACTACTAGTGCACAAGTAAAAGAGCAAAATCGCGCATACTCTAGTCCGAAGGAGACATACAAGAGAACGCGTGAACAGGAGAGGGTAGTTCTTTGCTCTGACTGACGAATTAGTGGTAGTCAATCTAACTATTGATTTCCAGGGCGGTTTTCGCTTCGGTTGGTCTCAATTACATCCACTACATCAATGGGTCGATCTACATTCTGGCCACAATAATATGGCTCGCGGCCTGGAGATGGCTTCTGCCTTACAACTAAACTATCATTGTTATGTGTCATGAGTGTACGGTTCGCGATGTTTTGACGTGGTCAGTAATGTAATTACGGGAGATTATTGATGTTATGTATTAAACCTGTACTGTTGATATCCGAGACGATTGAAGTCACTTCCCTAGACTGAAATCGACTCTAATTGCCATTATTTATTGTACTGAATGCACTGAATGCTCAATTTCATACTGAAGAATCAATTGACATTACCATGTTGACTGTTTTGTTGTGAGCGATTAGCTACCAACCTGCAAAAGTGATTTTATCTGCTTTACCATCAGAGAGAAGGTCATTTATCTATTTATTCGAAAAAAAAACTGAGAGAGTAGTGATTTCTCAATTCATTATTATACTCCGCGACATCCATGAACAGGTGAATAAGCGAACCACCAGAACAACGGCAAAGTGTAGTCTTTCTGTGTAGTCTTTTGCGCCTCGCCCTTCTCTCCACTGTCAGAGCGGAAATTGAGAGGGGAAGAGAGAGGAAGTGAGCGGGGATCTCACTTGGTTAACGGAACAACACGTGTGTACAGGTGCAGCTCTGAAATACGAGCGAGCTGCAGCTGGAAGTCGTAGAATCGAATGAAAGTTATCGTGATGATGATTTGGTTCTTCTACTGCTTGCGGCCTGCTAGCCAGCGTGCTTGTGCTGTATTCTTTCTGTGTAAACTTGGCAAGCGGCGAGTTTTACAAAGCGAATGTTTGATTGTAAAGAGTTTGGTCGAGTGTTTCTGGTGGAGTACTCAATGGAAGTAACTACAGAGTGATCGCATCTCCCTTAACGGACGTCCTCCTTAAAATACGACCCTTGACAGATTGTTCACAGGAATCGAATTGCCCATGCGATAGAAGGCATCTATAATGTTGAAATTAACTTGCGTTGAGTTTATCACTTTTTTGGTTCTAACATATTTTACAGGGACTGAAACATATCCAATCTTTAATTTTATATCGCTCAATTATGATATGAATTATTCCATTGACAACGGAATCAATATGAGGCCGTTTGCGTTAGGATCAACAAGTGTCGGGAACAGTTCAAATATCCGATATGGTCAAAACTTGGCCCCAAGGGTAACTTTTTATTCTGAATCGATTGGTGGTTTCCGATTTTCGATTTGGGCCTACTGAATCCCGGTACGACGACGTCAATTTTGGCCAATATTTTGATTTCCTTTAAAATCTCCGCGAAAAATGGCCCGAGTGGCGGAAAATTTCGCGTACGCGACCAGAATTTAATTCTCTACAAACTGAAAAAAATTGAGGCTCTATCTTTTTTCGTTTTCGAGAAAACGTCGTTTTTGACAAAAAAAATAAGTAGGCGAAAACCGTCTAACACAAGAAAGAGCTGATCATCATACTGATCATACTTTTCTGATAATTTTGGTATATTTGGTTCAATTTTTCACGCGGATCCACATAGTTTTACATCGGATTTTATGTTTTTCGACGATAACTTTTTTCTTTCGATGTTTGATGATCTCTCATATAAAAATTTGGTCTCTACGTGCAAAAATACGCCAGAAACTCCTATAACTGGGTAATTTTGGGATTATGATTTTGTTATGGGATTGGGATTATGGGATTATGATCCAAAATTCGCCCCGGAAAAGCTGGTTCGGGGTCGAAAAATTCAAAATTTCAAAATTTTCCAGTTATACGAGGTTCTGGCGTATTTTTGCACGTAGAAACCGAATTTTTATATGAGAGATCATCAAATATCGAAAGAAAAAAGTTATCGTTGAATAACATAAAAAATCGCAGGTTTTCAACACAAAATCCGATGTAAAACTATGTGGATCCGCGTGAAAAATTGAACCAAATATACCAAAATTATCAGAAAAGTATGATCAGTATGATGATCAGCTCTTTCTTGTGTTAGACGGTTTTCGCCTACTTATTTTTTTTGTCAAAAACGACGTTTTCTCGAAAACGAAAAAAGATAGAGCCTCAATTTTTTTCAGTTAGTAGAGAATTAAATTCTGGTCGCGAACGCGAAATTTTCCGCCAATCGGGCCATTTTCCGCGGAGATTTTAATGGAAATCAAAATGTTGGCCAAAATTGACGTCGTCGTACCGGGATTCAGAAGGCCCAGATCTAAAATCGGAAACTACCAATCGATTCAGTTACCCTTGGGGCCAAGTTTTGACCATATCGGATATTTGAACCTTTCCCGACCCCTGTTGAAGCCTTGTTGATCCTATCGCAAACGGCCTCATATATTTTTTTAAATTCCTCTGGTAAGATATGCTGATTCTTGTAACATCGGTAATGAACCACATGGGCATGGAAATATATTGTGGTCCACTGATGACATCCTTTTCTCTGAAAGAAGATATGAATGAATTTCATAAATGAAAAAAAATGGCAGTAACTGTAGAACCATACATGCGCTAGTATATGCCGTGTCTTGTCTATGATGTATGGCAAATTGTTCTTCAATCATGAAATGCATTTTGTTATGCAATGAATAAATTAGCTCTGAACTCTAACCTTCATGAAGCGGTAGTGCGACATGATACGTGTCCTTTTGTATGCCATCGATTTGAGGAATGCCACTGACCGTCCATCTCCTTTCTTATCTTCACTCCTTAGCCATCTGTGCCCTAGTCGATAGTTTAGGGTCGAGGATGTGGTAGTCGCCGTGGTAATCACATTTTCAGAAATTACCGAAGAAATAGCCGACACTACGAAACAAATCACGAAAATGTTCATGCGATATTAGCGAAGACTGGATATTGAAAATCCTCTGCTCCACCTCCCTAGAGTATGTGGTTTGTTGAACACGGTTCCGCAGTTTGTTACATTGGTCTACATTGCATAGGTTAGCACGAACTTTTTTTTGAACGCTGAGAGCACTACAGGTGTAAAGATTCTTGTGACGCACAATGGAGACAGCACACTCACTAACACATGTACACTTGTACAACAATATTTTAAAGAGGTCGCTTCATCTCGTGCATCGGATTCTCATAGTGGTCTACTGAGAATTTGAAGAAAAAATAAAAACGCAAAGATGAGAATTTCCTTTCGGATGGCGTCACACGATTTCATTGCATGGTGTACCGCTTCGGCTTCTCTTCCCTTCGAGCATAGTGTTTGCATTCTAATGGAAGCCGCAACCATTGCCTGTGTCTTTTCCGTAGGGCGAACGTGACCATATGAAACATTTGCTGCCTACCGATCTAGGTACAGCTGTTGCATAGGAGGGAGGAATCTCCACCATGACTAGAGTGAGAAAATATGAAAAGTGTCAGAAAACAATAGCTATGGATCACGCGTGGGGATAGAGAGAGGGTGTGTGTGCATTATAGAGACGCATGGGGTTCAAACGAGAAGAATGAGTGTGCACATTGTGTGATGTTTCACGCCCTTACTTCTAAAAACAAAACGTTCAGTGCGATCAATTTGTAGGCTTCCCAAGCTAAATCGTGTCGCAGCTTCAGCACAAATAATGCGATATTTTTTCTGATGAAATCAATGACATGGCTGATTATCAAATGCGTAGCGATTTCGGAGTTTTAATTGATGACACAGTTGAAAAGCTTTATTTACATAGCGGTGACTTTCTGAGAATTTACATGAGATACAAGAGGAGACTCGTGCAATGAACGTATCATTTTCTTTTTGGTACAGGTTAGAATATTTTTGATTTCCCTTCTAATTTTCTTGCAAGTAAAGATGAGTATCGGTGCAGGAGTTAGAAACCTGCAAAGATGAATTATTGATCCGTTTTGCCACTTTAAATAATCGATCTTGGTTGTACTTTTCGTAGTACTTATCTCATGTACAATGCCGGATGTAAAGCAAGGTATCACATCAAAAGCGTAGTGCGCATTTGCAATACCGATCGTATACTTGGAATAACTTGTATTTACTTGAGATCAGTTAACCATGGTAGCTGATAGATCACGAATGCAATCGAATCCAATTCGCATGAATCGTCGCTTAACGAGAGACCCGTGTCGAAGAACAACTGAAATTATGCTTTCAATATGCTAAATCTTTTTGAATTATCTCTAAAGCAATGATGTTCAAAATATGAAAATAGCATTCAATGTACGTCATAATTATCACCATTGCTGACATGAATGGTAAGCTGCATAGAGTAGCCGAGATACCGACTAGAAGCAAATTTCGCTCGATTTTGTGATTTCTGCAGAATTTCATGTTTTTTTCATGCACACACGTCACAATAGTCTTTTCGGCATCACAACTCGGCAGACCTGGTCGCAGAGAAACAACAGAGTCGAATTATGCACGATCCGTAGAGGGTGAATGACATCACGTTGCAAATAACTGTCACGATAGCCATGTTGAACCAAATAGAGAACTGAATAAAGATATATCATTTGCGTTAATATTGGACTATTTTCGCTCTAACAAATGTCAAAAAATGAAGAGAGTATTCACCGTGAGAACGTGTGGTCCATCGTCGATATAATACCAACTGTACTCAATGGTGAGACCATCTGATTTTATGAACTTAGGTGCGTCGTCGAATAGATACCAGATAGGAACGAATGCGATCATTATGCAGATGAAAAGGCCGATGTACTGCGCTCGATACCAAAACTATGCAAAATAACGGTTATAGATTATACTATATAAAATGGTAATTTTCGTTTATGAAATCTTCGTTCCGAATAATGCGGGACAAATCGTACCTGTTCGTGTTTTCTTGGAAAATATATTGCGGTAAATCGATTGCATGCGAGCCGACAAACGATAAATTCAGAGAGGCAATTGAGGTAAAATGTGCCTCTAAAAACTCAAATAAATTGTCATTATCAAGTAAGACTGAACTCACGAGTATGCTGCAGTAAGCCATTTGCTGTGTTCGGTCATTGCATCGTAGAAACTGTTGACCATTGGATAGAGAGGAAAACGGACGAAGCATCCCAGAAGACAAGCAGCGATGTTCTGCAGAAAATGACTCGGGATTGAATAAGCACGAATGAAACCGTACCACAACTGCCAGCATGCTAAACGTAATATAAAAACGAGAAGTGAAGTATTTTCTTCTGTGTTTAAAGATCACAATCAGTTCGAGAATGTAAAGAGTGAGGAGCAGAGGCACGTAAACTGCATACGCGACGAAAGCCCAATTGAGTAGGATCATTCTAGAAGAATGTTTTAAATAGTTTTTAAGAATAAGTAACGATAGATTTACAAGATATGTAGAATATTTATTGAAAAAAATAAAAATTACGAATCGTCATCATGCGATTGCTA
Organism: Pristionchus entomophagus; assembly: GCA_036245825.1. Taxonomy (NCBI): domain Eukaryota; kingdom Metazoa; phylum Nematoda; class Chromadorea; order Rhabditida; family Neodiplogasteridae; genus Pristionchus; species Pristionchus entomophagus. The sequence continues at coordinate 37,472,771 of BTSX01000003.1, forward strand.
CTATCGAACGGTTCCATCGATACCAATGGAAATGTATGTTATGTAGTATCATAGTTAACCAGACCCAGTGCTGAAACATCGTGTTGTGACTGGTTCGTTTATCTCGAACATGCCTTGTTGTACACGCATCATGGGAATATATAGCGTGTGAATGAAATGTTGAAAATAAAGTTCTTCTGATCTCACTTGCACTCATACTACATAATCAAGAACAACTCACACGGTAGATACAAAAATACCAATGAGGTTGACATGAACCGCTTTGAACACCGAAATTACTTGAGATGATGAATTGGCGTAGAAATATTAAACTAGAATTTGATCGCAATCCTTTTTTTGCTCCAGTTCATCGATCAATTCGCTTCAGAATAAATATCGACAATAAAAGTAGCAAATTGCTTCGATACTTAGAAACTATGATTGTCGAATTTGAACTCAAGCTCGGCGGTTTAGAATAGATTCGTTATATATGCCAATGAAGACAAATTGTAAATGCGCTCAACAAGCTTCCCAATCTTCGACCAGTTTTTCATGCGTATTGACCATGACATCATATTGAAACGCTTTATTTTCAATCACGAATAAATGCTTCGGCATCGTGCAGTAAATCAGGAATAAATGCAACTTTTAAATATGCGTCAGCTTCGAGGCATTCTCGTCCTCTCTCCACTTACCAACGACAAGTCATCACAAACACCACTACCATGCTAGCCATGGTCACAGCAGATGCAGCCGAGGTGGTGGGATAAAAGGGAGACGAAGTGGGATTAGAAGCTGGTGAGATTGTAAAGCGAAGAGACGTTGTGGGGGCAGTAGGGGCGAGAGTGGTCTTAGCGGGAGGAGTTCTCCGATTGGCCGTTGTGGTCATTTGAATGTCCGTCACATCAGTTGTCTGCTCTCCTTGTTCAGACAACTCGGTCGTTGACGAGACATCTTTCATTGAATCAACCGTCGACTTTGAGACTACATCATCCCCCCCAGTCGTTTGGACTTCGTCGGCATTGCCCTCCTCGGCATTCTGGAATAATAAAGAGCTACGGTGATGTACGTGAACTCAATGAACTCACGATCGGATATGCGAAGGTAAACGAAGAGATGAGAACCAGAAGAGAAATAGAGAGCGGGATATTCATCTGGATGATAGATAGCAACTAATCCGCCAATGCTGATTGTCCTTATAATTAGGTCTGAAAAAGGCGTTGCCCTGAATGCATTCCTGCTCCACCCTTCCGTTATCATTGTTGCTTGTTATCGCCAGATCCAATGTAATTCTCGGCAGGACTCGCCCTTCATTTAATGACATGTTGAACGGTACAGGCGGGCAGATTTTTGTTCAATCAGTTATTCATTCGTTATTCAACCCATCAATGATATCTGCATAACAATAAAAACTGTGTACTGCGACAGACTCAAAGAAAATGTTACTTAAAAAATAATACTAATAATAAAATAATATTTTTTTAAAGTTTCAAGCCCCCAAGCTTACTTGATCATCAACAAGGTTTCCATACACATATTTGCATGAACATCCTGTGGTGAATCGTGAAACCTGGGGTTTGCAATTTCATAATTTAATAATTCAATTGAGCACACGCGGTTCCTTTTTGTAGTTTGACTGTGAGAATCTATAAAATGAACACACTCGTAGTTCGTATTTGTAGTAAAGTACGACTGCGTCATCTCACCCAACTATGAATCAATCGGATGGCATCGTGAGCATATGACTGACTTCAATTGATGATGTCAATGCATTTAACCATTTGTCTGTGAGGATTGTATTTTATTATTATTGAACTACGTAAGCCAGATACCAGCGAGACTATCATTAATATCAGGCTGGTGCATAAGTATTTTCCCATTTCGGGGTTGAAGTTTGAGCCCGCATATTTTCTGTCTCAAATCGTCCCGGTCTGCCTTCAAAGCATTACATAGAGGTATATTCGCGCTTTATGATAATAGTTTGGAATTGTACCAAGCTTGCTGGATGTTCGAGAATTTTAGGTCTCGTCAAAAGCGAATTTTCGAGAAAAAAATCTTAATTTTGAAATTGTTGCACACAGCGAAGAATTGTTTTTTTTTTCGTTTCGAAATCATGTTAACTCAGAAGCCATATTGGTGCTCTATCTGAAATCTAAACGAGAAAGGTGCGCGACTTTGTATTGCCTCGTACTGGTTGATAGTCAATTTCATTCGAATTTTTCATAGTGTCGGTTTTCCCAATCGGACAGATCTGAGTTAACGTGCACTGAAGAGAGCATTAGGCTTCACCGATTATGGAAAACCGAGAGGTACTCGATCAAAATCGAAAGCGCTAGGCATCTTTATTTCTGAAAAAGGGAAAGGACTAATGCACCAGCCTAATACTATACAACCAACGAAAATCACGACTAATGTTTCTCGAAAGTGTATTTATGAAATCAAATTGACAACTCGGGATACGATCATTCAGCAAGAATGGCTGTTGGGAATCGAGTAGCCCTGCTTGGCACCGCACGAGGCGCACTCGGTCTGAACATTTCGTAATAAAAAGTACAAAATCAAAAATAAAGGATAAAAAATAGAGCAATAATATAATACCTCTCTTTTCGGTAGGCAGAAGAGGGACACGCATCCACAGCAAACCACCAACCTGACCAAGGAGCACATGTTTCGCTCGTAGATGATGGGACCGCTCTTGAGAAAAGGATATTGAAGATTATGATATTGAAAGACGGATGAATATATTTCATCGATCAAGAAGTTTTAAAATCCGGACTTTTCGAGTATGACTATCACAGAATCTCTCACCCTTTCAAAATATCGAGTATTTTTGATTGCACTGTTTTGATATTACATGACGAACCATTTGAAAGCTACTTTGCCACCGGACAGTTGTGTCCAAGCAATCGGTTTCACCTCGCGTAATAACAAGTGAATTCACTCACACAATGCTTGCAGCTTGTTCTTAGCTGCTGCACTGCGATTTGACCTTGCGGTTGCTGTGTTACTGTATATCCCATTATTGTGTGATGCTGCTAGTACTGAAATTTACAAAATGTGTTTGACAAAATGTTTGAAGGATGCTGAAACAAGGAACAAGGCTTGTAAAATCCCACGAATAAGAAACTACGAAAAAAATAGAGAAGCAGCCACCCCTCACAAAACATCTTACTTTTGCGTTCTTTAATCCTTCTCTTCGTCTGGGGTTATTACAACAAGGATAGTCTCATATCAACGCTGCCTCTCTCCCTATGGACAGGTTTCCGAGGTAGTAGGTATAAATAAACACCCAATATTCTCAACAAGACGCGAGCTCGAGAAGCAATGATGCGAGGAGGAAATGCGAAATGCGCAGGTTGCGATACATACCGCCAGAATTTAGTCACCCTACTTTGGTGTTTATTGCAATATTTGCTTTGCTTGCTCAAAACGTATCTCATCCCCCCACTGAGTGCTCGAAAATGAGAGTTTCAAGTGCGCTCCCCGAGAGTTTTCGAAGCTGAATGCTGCAATTTATGATTATTAGTGTAATAGATGCAGCAACTAGACGTCAGACGAAGACTTCAGCTGTTTTGTCATCCACAGCTGAGTCGCAGTTCTGGTCCCTTCCACGACAACTGACAGTTCGTGGTGGTTCGAAAGGAAGGAATGCGACGAATTAGTCAGATTTTTCTCTAGGAAATTTTCACATGCATCAAGGTTCAATTTCGTTCTTCGTGTGCTCAGACCTACTGGGATCCATGTCCAGAGATTGATGCCCAGAGACATTAAATCATGCATGATAATCTGCTTATCTACTCATCTCCTTTCTGATTTTATTATTATAATATGTGATTTTTGTTATGATGATTTCGCACACAATGAGCACAGACGCTTCCCTTTTGTAGTCCCTTCACAGTCCTATTCGTAGCTAAGATACGACTAAACACTATTGATAAGGAATGGCGAGTGAATCGTCTCCGCTTGATCTTATCTGACCCCTCGATCAGATTTAAAGAGTACTCGTTTGGCAGTGTTCTCAGTCTCAACCATGTTGTGCTTGGCAGTCTTCACCGCTCTCGTATTCGATTTCAAAATTTTTGTGGACTTCCGCATTTATTGTTCCTTGTCTGTTAGTGAATTTAGTATTTGACGATGTGAGAAGATAATCGAGTTTACTCATGAATGATGCTTTTTAAAAAAATATTTTGGATGCGTGTCACTTAAACTTTGATGTATTTTCTTGATTTAATTCCAGAAACCAATATGAGGGTAGATCTCGTTCTAGCTGCACTAGTAGTAATTTCGGCTGCTGAATGGGCGCATTCCGCAGAGAATGCTGGCAAGTTCCGTTCGTCGAATGATCTACCAATCAGGAAGCCGGGTTCGTATGAGAGTGTGATCTTTAAAGTTGTATGACAAACACATACATCATCACATACTCACATGTCCCGGCTTGCCGTTCCGGCTTCACGTACTACAAAGGATGGTGTGTCTATTCGACTCAACCGACTAGATTGCACTACGATGATGCGGTGAACACATGTAAGAATCTGGGAGAATTCTCGCCATCCATCCACAGCAAATATGTGAGCGATACAAGATAATATTATGATGAATATCCATGCAAGTCATATAGACAATATTTCAAATTGTCTCTTCTTTAACAACCTTTTCATCGACTATCGTACATCGTGCGCAAAGCGTGACAAATGAAAATTTTTGCACTATTTTTTAATACTCAACGATTACGCATTTACAAATTATAATTTTCGCCTTGTTCAGGATCTGGACTTTTGGAGCGATTACGCAGGCACGTATCCTGACGGCGATCAACATTTCTGGCTGGATACATATTGCCCGGAGGATGGTAAACCGTATGCGTGGATGGATGGCACGACAACTGATTATTTCGGACCCAACAACGGTACTATTTAGTAGTGTTGTTCGAGCGTTTCTCGCGAGAATCGCTCGCGAGCGACTTTGATTGAATCGCTCGCGAGCGATCGGCGCTCGAAAGCGGAATGAGAGCGACCGCTCGCGAGTGACGAGCGCTCGAAATAACACCTCTTGCAAAACATCACCTGTGGGCGGGAGTCGAACCTGCCTGCGTCGGCATGCCAGTCAGACACCATGCCCATTTCTCTACCTCTTGCAAAACATCACCTGTGGGCGGGAGTCGAACCTGCCTGCGTCGGCATGCCAGTCAGACACCATGCCCATTTCTCTACCTCTTGCAAAACATCACCTGTGGGCGGGAGTCGAACCTGCCTGCGTCGGCATGCCAGTCAGACACCATGCCCATTTCTCTACCTCTTGCAAAACATCACCTGTGGGCGGGAGTCGAACCTGCCTGCGTCGGCATGCCAGTCAGACACCATGCCCATTTCTCTACCTCTTGCAAAACATCACCTGTGGGCGGGAGTCGAACCTGCCTGCGTCGGCATGCCAGTCAGACACCATGCCCATTTCTCTACCTCTTGCAAAACATCACCTGTGGGCGGGAGTCGAACCTGCCTGCGTCGGCATGCCAGTCAGACACCATGCCCATTTCTCTACCTCTTGCAAAACATCACCTGTGGGCGGGAGTCGAACCTGCCTGCGTCGGCATGCCAGTCAGACACCATGCCCATTTCTCTACCTCTTGCAAAACATCACCTGTGGGCGGGAGTCGAACCTGCCTGCGTCGGCATGCCAGTCAGACACCATGCCCATTTCTCTACCTCTTGCAAAACATCACCTGTGGGCGGGAGTCGAACCTGCCTGCGTCGGCATGCCAGTCAGACACCATGCCCATTACGTTCACACGAAACAACTTCATACGTTCACACGAAACAACTTCATACGTTCACACGATTTTAGATTTATGCATACACGCTTAGAAAAAACTTTAAATATATTTCTCTATCTCTTGCAAAACATCACCTGCGGGCCGGAGTCGAACCTGCCTGCGTCGGCATGCCAGTCAGACACCATGCCCATTAGACACCATGCTCTCTACTATCATATTTCCAAGAACATCGCTCCGTAATCGCCGTTTGCTGATAGAAAGATTGTGACTAGCATTAGAGAAATTCCTAAGTTTCTCATTTCACAGAGCTGATGAATTGCTCTCACCGCTACCTTGTACACATGGAGAACAATGGAATATCGGCGGGCGAAAACATTTACACTACTGTCTGTGCTTACGACCCTTACAAACCGCCCTCAACATCAATTCGACCAATGACACCAACACCGGCAACAATCACCGTCGAATCTAGCGACTGTGCGTGCAATCCCAGCAAGATCTACCTCGATATCGTCTTCGTCGTTGATACATCTGCGAATATGCCAAGAGATACTGTCGGAGATGTACGTCTTCTTTCAAATACTCATTGACGGTGTTTGCCGGATAGTTCATAAACATACGCAGGCACGTATCCTGACGGCGATCAACATTTCTGGCTGGATACATATTGCCCGGAGGATGGTAAACTGTATGCGTGGATGGATGGCACGACAACTGATTATTTCGGACCCAACAACGGTACTATTTAGTAGTGTTGTTCGAGCGTTTCTCGCGAGAATCGCTCGCGAGCGACTTTGATTGAATCGCTCGCGAGCGATCGGCGCTCGAAAGCGGAATGAGAGCGACCGCTCGCGAGTGACGAGCGCTCGAAATAACATCACTACTATCATATTTACAAAGAACATCGCTCCGTAATCGCCGTTTTCTGATAGAAAGATTGTGACTAGCATTAGAGAAATTCCTAAGTTTCTCATTTCACAGAGCTGATGAATTGCTCTCACCGCTACCTTGTACACATGGAGAACAATGGAATATCGGCGGGCGAAAACATTTACACTACTGCTCCGGCTGTCTGTGCTTACGACCCTTACAAACCGCCCTCAACATCAATTCGACCAATGACACCAACACCGGCAACAATCACCGTCGAATCTAGCGACTGTGCGTGCAATCCCAGCAAGATCTACCTCGATATCGTCTTCGTCGTTGATACATCTGCGAATATGCCAAGGGATACTGTCGGAGATGTACGTCTTCTTTCAAATACTCATTGACGGTGTTTGCAGGATAGTTCATAAACATACAAAACAAGCATCTTTGAGGCAACTGCGACCATACAATCGACTCTCTACGGCCTTACATTCGGGACGGACTACTTCGAATCGAATGTCGCCGCTTTGACTTACGCTGACTCCGTTCAGGTTCTTTATAATGATTAGTTCATTGGTTGGATTTTGTTTTATCTCATCAGATACTGTGCATTCATTAGATCTGTAACTATTGACTCAGGTTTTTAGACTGTCAGATATTTCGGCGGCTTCAGAACCGCTAATGATATCACCTCCTTATCGTTTCCATATCTGGGTGGAAGTTCGACCAAGATGGCTGAGTATGATCTACATGTTTGAATGCATTCCATTGAAAAATACTGCAGTGCTATCAAAGAAGCATCTACAATGATATCTTCAAATGCTAGAAACTTCACTAGAGGAGTAATCGTTCTTCTCACGAATTCGATCAAGTAAACTAACTTATTTTACATTTTATTATTATTTTTTGATCAACAAAAACGTTTAGTCAACAAAACGTCGCAAGCTGCAGATCGGCTGCGGATTCGTTCAAAGATAATTGAGGCATAATTATCACGATCGGTTATTTTAAATATATTTTATATATTGATTTGTGTTGTATTCAGACTATTCGAAAGGAGAAGTAATCCGAGATCTTGAAAACATCGCGAGTCCGGATTACAGCATTAATGATACCGTTGACGCTATTCTGTACGCACTCTGTGATGGTTAGTTGCCATACGGCTCCGGTGCTATTGGTTCGACCGTGTTCTCACCACGAAAACGCAGAATGAATGTAATCAACTTGCAGCCAACTGTTTTTGTCAGGATGGTCTCACTCCGTTCAACTCACCGAACGAGAATGGACGTGAACTACCCAATGGTAAATATTTTTATACCTTTCCAGAAGTCACTTAATATAGCTGTATCTGCTCTAGTGTAAAAAACCGATATATCTAAATAAATAATATTTTATTGAGGTTGCTACCACGTAGCTGACTCGCCCTCCGTTTACCCTGCCGCAGCAGACAATTGTCAGAAGAAGCGGGGATTCGTTTCTACGATTCACGATGATGCCAAGAACTTTTTCATGATTTCGATTAAAGCACAAATTTTACCAAATTGATGAGAATACAAAACTATTCAGTCTTTCCTCCTAAGTCTCGATTCTGGATCGGACTCACCAGAGACGGAGACAAGTTCGAGTGGGCTGACGCGGTTAGTAGCAGTACACTAACCTTCTTTAGAGATATATAAAAATATATATCTAAATTCCTCAGCGCGAATGCATGTCTTTTTAAATGTTAAAAATATATGAAAAATAGAAACATCATGATCCAAAGCAGTTCTCGTTTTCAGTCCAACGATACAACCGCATATTGGGCAGCCAGCAACCCGGTCGCTGGACAGGATTGTGTGTATGCTCAACAGCAGACGGGATTCGCCTCTTCGTGGTCTGCAAAACTTTGACAAAAGTGATGGACAACGTATTCAATTTCAGGTTCTCCGCGCCTTGCACCGACCCACTGAAGAATTCGATGACGTATGCATGTCAGATCCGTCCCTGCGACACAGACTACGATTGCCGCGTTTGATGCGTTTGATATCGAACGGCAATCAACTGAGTAAGCTCAGAGAGAAGCCCTTATAATACTTCCATGAGCTCTTAGAAACCTCATGTTTAATAAAACAACTTTTCTAAAAAAAAAACCATCATCTATGCAATTGATTTTGGTCTGGATAACTACATACATTACTGTGCAAAAGTCTTCGAACTTTTTTCCAATTGCTATAACTTCTTTCAAAATTGAGAGACCCACTGTTGAGCCCATTAGGTAGCCGCTACAGTGGACAATATCCACCTGTTATTGAATCGTACTCTGCCCAAGGTCTGATTTTTCGGCTAAATTAATGCTGATGGGATATGTTTATGAAAAGCAGATTTTAAAATAGAAATGTTCTTCTTCGATTTATGGGACTACTTGAGATATATCCCTAATGGATATTGTCTATTTTCGAAGAGAACCTCTTGAAGGACGTTTTTTTCTCTGAACAATCAGAGGAGGGGTGGTACAGGTGATTCAAAATAGTCGTACGGATTCAAAAGTCGGATGTGCTACACGTGTGAATTTTTTTTCCTTTTTTACCGAGTTAAAAAGCACCTTGAGAATCGCCTCTTGAAAAAGGATCGACAGACACAATTAACAGTGGAATATTAATAATAAGACGAGGGTTGTAAACATAGCAGCGAAGTGATGTGAATGCGTCAGAAAGAGAAGATGACAAGAACAGTGACATTGACAACGCAACAAAGAGGAAGAAATGAGGAGATACTTATTTTATCATACGCCTAACGTCAAATGTACATGCTATGCTTTACACTCCAGAAGACCGAGCAAGAAAACATGAATACGAAAACAGCATACTCAGAAAGGGTATCTATTTCCTCCAACTATAAATATTTCATGTCATGTCTTAATCAGTCTCAAAATCTTCTCCGAATCCATAATCTTAATTGTATTCCATATCACAAGCAGGAGAGGAAACATATATTTCAAGGTGCTTCGGATACACAAATATTTGCGTACGGAGATAGCTGTACTCTTTGAAGTTAGCCGTTTCGTTAATCTGCAATACATTGAGTAAAAATGTGAAACGCTTGTGCTGGGTTTCAAATATATGACTTTTTACATCAATGCGTGTCTCTAATAATTTTCGCTGACAAGCATAATTTACATATCATTTTGTGAATTTCAACTTTTTTTTTTTGCATAAGAGGGCGTTTGCGTAAGAGTCGAACAATGCCCGGCACAGCAAAAAAATCTAAATTGCCGCAAAGTCGGTCTCTAAGGTTACTTTTGATACTGAATCGACATATCAAGGCCGTTTTCGATCTGAGCCTTCAGAATCCCGGTACGACGAGACGGCGATTTGGCCAAATTCTGATTCTACGATCAAAACTGCCCCGGGATAGGTCAAAATGGCCACAAATCCCGCTTCCAGGATTTTGCGCTCGATCTAATGGAACTTTGAACGATGCTCTAGCTTTCTTCATTTTTGAGAAAAAAGGCGTTTTCTGACAATTGCTTTTTGCCACAAAACCGCTCTGTACGTTTGTTAAGGAGACTCTCCTGATCATTTTACTACTACGGGTCAAAGACGCCAAAAAATCCTATAGTCAAAATTTTTGAGAATTTGACTTTTTCACCAAAAATCGGACCTCAGAAATTCGAGAAAGTGTAAAAAGTCAAATTCTCAAAAAAATTGTGACTATAGGATTTTCTGGCGTATTTTCGCACATAGAAATTGAATTTCTATGTTAGAGATCCTGAAACTTCGAAAGAAAAAAGTTGTGATAAAAAAACTGCAAAAAACGCGAGTTGGCCGGGGTTTTAGGTTGCCTGTTAGCTCGCGGGGTAGTCAAATCCTTAGCCCGTAGCAGTAAAATGATCAGGAGAGTCTGCTTAACAAACGTACAGAGCGGTTTTGTTGCAAAAATCGATTGTCAGAAAACGCCTTTTTTCTCAAAAACGAAGAAAGCTAGAGCCTCGTTCAAAGTTCCATTAGATCGAGCGCAAAATTCTGGTCGGGAAGCGGGAATTGTGGCCATTTTGACCTTTCCCGGGGCAGTTTTGATATTAGAATCAGAATTTGGCCAAATCGCCGTCTCGTCGTACCGGGATTCAGAAGGCTCAGATCGAAAAACGGCCTTGATAGGTCGATTCAGAATCAAAAGTTACCCTAGGGTCCGACTTTGCGGCAAGTTCGATTTTTTGCTGTTCCAGCCCTTGGTGGGCTTTTACTGACTCTTAGGCAAACGGCCTCTTAATGCGTTGTCGATCTATTAAACTGCCATACGTGCTTACCAGTTCCTTTGATGTCGTGAATAAAAGAAATCGTTCACAAAGATCGGTGTCCATGACTATCATGAACAAAGCTTGCTCGATTGTCGCCTCCGATATTATCTGGAAACATTCAATTAAATGTTGTTTTGAGAGATGTACCCTCACGCAAAATCACCCGAGATTATCCTGACATATTCCAAAGATCATGCTCATTGTAAGGACTTTCACACCATGAAATAAGCTCACCTTGATTGCTTCCATAAGCATAGCCTCTGTTTCAGGCTCGAAGCTAAAATCTGGAAAAGTGTGTCCTCTTCTCAACAGTTCCAGGAAAATATCCTTTTTGGGATTCCATATCTGTAATTTCAAGAAGAGAAAAAATGATATTGAAACATTCTAGTCTCACCGGTTTTGACGACGAATCGAATATGTAAAATGTAACTGGTTGTGAAATTGACAGAAGGTTCTCTGGATTTGGTAGCCACAAATAAAAGCATACTTTAACTGAACTCATAGCCTTTGTCATGAGATCACGAATCCTGAAAAACACTACTGATATATCCTCCGTTAATTCATCAATAGTCCCGATAGAAATTGTTAAATTAATATTAGGGTTTTCTCAAAACATCTGTGTTTACCTCGGGCATATCCATTCACCCGGTCTTAAGCACACCCGCAATCTGTTGAAGCTGCAATTGCCAAGAAATGCAGTCACAGTTGGTATGCCAGCGCTAACAGGCCGAATCTATGACAAATTCATACATTGAAAATATAGATCATATCAACTCACATCGTCAAGGGCCAATTCACGTACTATCAGCTTCTCGAACAATCGCAATTTGAGGATGTGATCCGAATGGGACAGAAATTCACCGGCAAACACTTTTCATCTGTCGATCCAAAACTCGAATTGCTATTAAAGGTTTGGTGATTGTGGAATAGGCTGACTTTACGCGGCTACCTCACTATGGTAATTGACTGCAATATGCGCCGAGGTTCCTCTGTTCAGAATCAGATTAGTAGTCGCGACAGCCTCTTCCATAGCCCAATTACACTGTCGAACGCTTAATCGATCCTTCACTCCAAGAGGCGCGACGATCTTCCGGAGAAGTTCTATTGGGAGTTCATCGATTCGTTTCTAAAAAGCATTAGAAGTGTTCGTTTTCAAATTATGACACTTCTTGAGATAAATCCGTAATGTATATTGCCTATTTTCGAAGAAAAATACTATTTGCCATCAACTTAGAATGAATTTTGACGTACGCCTGTGTACAGGAATCGTTCCAGCTTCAGAGTCTCGTCATCATTGTCGAAATTGCCAACAGTTATTGACGAGTCAAGCATGTTCTGAAATATGATTGACGGTTTTACAAATTTTGGGTCTTATACTATATATTTTTAAACAATTAGACTGGATATTTACAAATCCTGAATGATCTGTTCTGGTGATTCTATCGGAGTCCTGACAAAGAAGGACTTACAAATGTGGAAAAGAAATAACGCACATTAGGGAAACAGTGAAGAATTGAGATTGAGCAACTCGGCTCTTCTCCTTTCTCTTCTTTCTATCCGAAAGGAGTGGTTCCTTTGTGTAGGGAACATGGTGTGCATATTTTCTATTTCCTTGACCAGTCGGTTCTACTGTGCGGAAGTCTGAGCAAGAAAGAGAGAACCAATGAGCGGGTCATTAATTTCATCCTCTAGTTTAACCTTGCAGTCGCTCAAGATCGGTTTTCTTGCTATTAGCGGCTCCTTTACTCCGTTGTTTCTACCATGATACGCATGATACCATGATCACTTCAAGCCTACACTTCACAGCCTATCATTACTCTACTTTTCACAGCCCAACATTATTCTACTTTCGTTGTCTATTCAACGCTTATAATTGGTGTGTTAGCAACATGGAGATATCCGGATATTATGTGACCTTATAGCTTCATTTACTGCATATTCTCACTACGATATTGTTTCAAGCTGCTTCCAATCCAAAATATTACAATTTTTTTCAGGAGGGATGACTGTTTTCTATTCGAACGACCCTAAATACCGCTCCTGCTGCGGGTTACATATAACGGTGAGATTTTTTAAGATTCGGATGTTTACCGTGTCGCTTTCTGGGATTAGGCATTCAAAATATAATTAGATTTGGTATCCTGTTCAGAGCATAGCAAGCGAAACTGATCATTATGAGGGAAACAATGAGCAAATATCTAGAAGAAGTTCTTAAAGTACTACCCCAAAGAACCACAATTTCAAATTCACGCCTAGGCCGTAAACAGGACGGGCGGGATATTCAAACACGAATTTCAAAGCATACTGTTGTTTGGACTGGATTTTGGAATTAACTTGGACTGAATTTGGAATTGACTTTTTGGTATCGTGCCAAAAAAATCAATTCCAAATCCAGTCCATACTACGGTATTCTTTCAAATCCGTGTGGGATATCGCAGTATACTGTAGTTCCTTGCTGTTCATGGACTTTCACTTTGATTGTTCGCCATGTGCTTCAACGCTATTTCCGGTCATTTTTTTCTTCGATAACCATATTGTATCATTCCATAGCATCGATTGAAAACATAAGAAGAGGGATATGTTTTTTTTTCTTGGACAGATACTTTAAATGATTGTTAATATGAGGCCGTTTGTGTTAGGATCAACAAGGACTCAACAGGGCCCCGGACAGGCAAAAAATCACATATGCTCAAAAGTTGGCCCCAGGGGTAACTTTTGATTCTGAATCGACCTATCAAGGCCGTTTTTCGATCCGAGCCAACCGAACCGAGTTATGGTACCATGTCCATTTGGTAAAATTCTTGTTCTCCGACAAAAACTGCCCAGAAAAGGGGTCAAAATGGCCACAAATCTCGCGCACCCGATCAGAATTTATTTCTCTACAAAATGAAAAAAAATTCGACGCTCTATCTTTTTTCGGTTTCAAGTTATCGTCGTTTTTTGACACAGGGAATCATCCGGGAAAATACGTTACCAGAAGAAAGAGCAAACTCTCCCTATCATTTTGATACTACGGGTGAAGGATTTAACCTCTGTAGTACGGAATTACATCGATTTTAGTGACGCGAACTCGAGTTTTTTGCAGTTTTTCAAGTGTAACTTTTTTCTTTCTTAGTTTCATGATCTCTAACATAAAAATTAGGTTTCTACGTGCAAAAATACGATAGAAACTCCTATAGTGGCGCATTTTTGAGATTATGGATTTTTCGACCCTGGTTCTGGTTCCAGGTTCCATTTTGGGTCGAAAAAGTCATAATCTCAAAAATGCGTCACTATAGGAATTTCTTGTGTATTTTTGCATTTTTTTTTTTTAGAAACCAAATTTATTTTTATGTTCATTCATTGTCGGCTCCTGTAGTGAGAAGCAAGTATCCGCCTCCTTGCCCGTTTCAACAAGAGTGAAGGTATCACATCGCGAGCCAGCAATTCGTTTACAGTTTTCATCGTATTATACTCGTGAGTAAATTAAAATAACATTTTCGAAATATGTAAGAATACGATACATTTTTGGCGTTATTGATCGAAGACGTCGATTGTCAAGATTGTTCAAAACAAATACCTCACCATTTCTCGCGGGTCCCTCGCAGACGATATTGTTGACTCCCGTGTAGTCTGCTTCCACTTGCACCCATTTACGAGTCGAAGAATCGAAGAAGTAACGCTTACCAGTCTCGGAATTGGTGCACTTGTAGTCATCTGAACCCGAGAAACACTAATTTCGTAGGTGAGGACGCAGAATAAGATAATTTATCAGTTGTCAACATAATTCGAAAGCTACGAACAACATAATTCTATAGCTACGAGCAATTCCCTTGTGCGAAAGGAAAAAAGTCAATAGATTGGTTCCCAAAAGCGGAGAGAAGATACGTGTCCCCACCTCATTTTACTACTCTTCATTACTCGTCACGTCAAGACATACGAGATACAGCTAAAATAGTGTCTTCACTAGTAAACAGTCTCACTTTATGAATTAGATTATTACTCACCGGCAAAATTGGTAAAGTTCGCCTTGGAACCGTCAGTCCACACGAAATTCGATCCATCACAAGTGAGACCCAGCCAGAACTGCTTCATGGTTTAAGAATTGATTGTTTTCCTGAGCGAGTACATTTTTCTTTCAAAATACATATAAAAAATGGGGGGGTGACAAAAGAGCAAACGACAAAAGAGCAACTGGGAATAGCCCGGAGGTGAGTTGGCCAACCTAAATAAAAGTTGTCACATATATATTACTTTAGCCTAGGGATTACGGTAACCCAGTCCGATGGGTCAGATCGAGTTCCTTGAGTCAGATTTTTTCGAAAATTTCTCCAATCGATCTCAAAATCATTTTTCCATAGTCTAAAGGACGGTAGAGTACATTTTCGATTCAAATCGCTATAAAAAAAATTCCAAAAACCATGATTAAAAAATGAAATTGAAAAAAATTTCCAGAACTTTTTGATCACAGATCTTTCTGGTGTATCTTTGCTCGGTGATTTCGAATATCGATATGAGAGCTCATCAAAAAATTAATGAAAAAAGTTAACATTTAAAAATTTTCGAAATCGAAATTTTTGGACATATTATCGAGCAATTATTTTCCCTCACCACAGATGCTTCTGATATTTGGGGTGATGCTAGGTACAGGTACTTACTCAAATCACTTTACTGGGATTCTCGAATAATTGCAGTTTTCGAAAGTTACGTTTCATATGGGAAAATATATAAAGTTTTTGGAAAAGCGACTACCCCGCACCAGCGAAAAATCTGGGAATGATATCATCAACATAAGAATTGTTCCTCCGTGTCTCCTGAATCGAATGCTATAATCGGGATAGCCCTTTCATTTTTCTCAAAACGAATGATGGCCGTTTTCCGGAGGCGAAAGCGGTCAAAAAATTGAAAGGATCCATTACGTTAGTTCAAAGTATGTTGCTGTGTCCTATGTGTTCAATAATGAATTGTTACTAAAGTAGAGATCTGATATGTATTCGATCGACCCCTATTCTTGGTTATGTACGCTGCTGAGTTTACGTAATGGATCCTTTCAATTTTTTGACCACTTTCGCCTCCGGAAAATGGTCATCATTCGTTTTGAGAAAAATGAAATTGCTATCCCGATTATGGCATTCGATTCAGAAGACACGGAGGAACAATTCTTATGTTGATGATATCATTCCCAGATTTTTCCCCGAAAACTTTTTAGATTTTCCCAAATGACACGTAACTTTCGAAAACTGCAATTATTCGAGAATCCCAGTAAAGTGATTTGAGTAAGTACCTGTACCTAGCATCACCCCAAATATCAGAAGCATCTGTGGCGAGGGAAAATAATTGCTCGATATTATGTCCAAAAATTTCGATTTCGAAAATTTTTAAATGTTAACTTTTTTCATTAATTTTTTGATGAGCTCTCATATCGATATTCGAAATCACCGAGCAAAGATACACCAGAAAGATCTATGATCAAAAAGTTCTGGAAATTTTTTTCAATTTCATTTTTTTTCTCACCATGACATGATTTTTGGGAAATTTAAAAAAAAAAAAAATTTTTTTTTTGCGATTTGAATCGAAAATGTACTCTACCGTCCTTTAAACTATGGAAAAATGATTTTGAGATCGATTGGAGAAATTTTCGAAAAAATCTGACTCACGGAACTCGATCTGACCCATCGGACTGGGTTACCGTAATCCCTAGGCTAAAGTAATATATATGTGACAACTTTTATTTAGGTTGGCCAACTCACCTCCGGGCTATTTCCAGTTGCTCTTTTGTCACCCCCCCTAATTTTTCGAGAAATTTATTTTTCGTCGAACAATTTTTTTCTCTCCAAATGTACTGAAAAATTCTGAAATTATTAAACAAAGCCAGTGAAGTAACGTAAAATCCAAAATATTGCTCTCGGAGCATTTACTCTTAATTTATTAAAATCTGAGTTTTTCAGATTTCTCAACAGCTGATTTTCTCTTTAATGAATTTCCGTGGTTCTTGATAATTGTAGCTTCACACTGTCAACACAAAAGTTGCTCTATATTCAATGATAATCAATTTAGAGAACAAATCGAACTCACTAGTCCAACCGTTGGATCTTTTTTGGCCATTCGGTAGACAGCGTAATTCTGATAGAGCGAAATTCAGACCAGAATAAAATGAACATGCACCATTTTTGAAATTCTGTAATTCCGGCTATAGACTCACCCACAGGTGAAGTTTACAAAAAGCAGTAAAACCTAAGATACTATTTTTTTGAAATTAGTTATGATTTTAAATGTCACTTTTTGGATCGGAAAATGATGTTTTTCAAGCATAACTTTTTTCTTTCGCAGTTTCGTGAACTCTAGTTATGAAATTCGGTTTCTACGCATAAAAATACGTTGGAAAATCTACTAGTTATATACTTTTGATATAGTGACTTTTTTTACCCCCAAAACTGTGGGTTACTGTAACTCCGTCAAAATCGACCTGAGACCTTAGCTATTGGTGGCGGCAATCAGCACTCGAGACCCTTATTCTAAGAAAAAAGTATGGAGAGAATCTAATTTTCAGCCATCCGTGGACCCTTTCCACTATATCGTGGAGTGTCTCTTAAATGTACATTAGTTATTGACCTGACCGGATGTCCCATAAATATTGAACACCTTGATAGCAAACTTATTTTCTCACGCGTTCGTTGTGAATCGATGCAACATTGGCTCCGGCGCTGCGACAAATCGTGTTTGCTTCCGTCCAATTTGCAGCAGCTGATCCGTTTTTTTTTTGAAAGCATAAATGTTTTTTTTTACTTAATTGTATCCTCTATTGGAGGAAATGATCCCATCATAAAAAAGTAAGTAAACCTGATAGCAGACATCATCGTCACCGTCATGACTGAAATTGACACAATCTTCATCTATTTGAACGGGAGTGATCGAGGAAGGAATGACGCAATATATGTCAACTGTGTGATATGTGCCGTCCCCTGAAAAACATATTGTTGATCTTTATTTCTGGAGTACACAACTATACGTTGTATTTTTATTTTTTTATTATTTTGCAAGAGAAAAGGGCACATAAGATAACGACTCAAACCTTTATCATTATTGTCGGGTCTGAAGGCGATCTCCGACCCGTCGTTCCACTTCCAAGTCTCCATGACGCAATCGATTGCTGGAAAAAATACCGATTATTGTCTCGAATCTCATCATTTTGAAATTTAACTACATTTTACGATTGCAAGTGCCAAGCATTAAAAAAAACTGACCGAGTAGGATGAATCCCTGATCGGAATCTTCCTGGTAGCTGGCCTGTGCAACGCGCATCCAGTAGTCATTGTCCTAATATTTAACATGTGATTGTCAGATCTAGAATAGAAACCGTACCTCTTTAGTCCTGATGATCACTGGCTCGGCACCGTACGGTTTGCATTTGTCAATGGCGTGCGATAGACCAGTCGTCGAGTATATATTCTCAGCGTAATTCGCAATCCTGCAAAAGTTTATGGATGAAGACATGACAGGCCCATAGAGATATGGGTGCGATTCTCATATGCATGTTTTAACTTGAATAAAATGATCACAAAATTCGCTTTATATCCGCTAACGCTCACTTGTAACATTCTCCATTGCGCATCAGATCGAATCCGACAGGACACACTGCATTGACTCCATCTGAATTGGTTTCGGTTAGATAAACACAAAATTTGGGGGGAAATCTCACATATGAAAGCGGTGAAGACAGCCAGTCGTAACATGGCTGAGACTGAGAACACTCTCAAACGGGTACGCTTAAAAGCTGATAGAAATATCAAACAATCAAGCTGTCTCGATTCACTCGTCACTCGTTATCAATAGTGTAGGCGTATCTTAACTACGAAAGAGACTGTGAAGGGACTACGAAAGGGAAGCGTATGTGCTCATTGTGTGCGATATCATCATAACAAAAATCTTATATTTTAATATTAAAATCAGAATGGAGATTAATAGATAAGAAGATTATCATCCATGGTTTAATATGTAGCCGTGTGTCTCTTTTAAAGTCAAGCTTGCATGGGGGCAATATGGTGTAGGCATAGGTGCACACGCCGCCGGCGAATTTTTGCACCATGTAGGGTTACTATTGCGATATACGGTATCTGGGGGTCCTGTATGATCGAATGGGAACGGTACTTGATTCTGAAATACCAACCCATTTTGGACCAAAACCCATGACCATGATACGTTGACTACAGGTAGGGGCCACAAGCTCCGCCCCTTTTCCCTCGACACGATTCCCTCGAAAACGGGACGAGGGTGCACAAATCGGAGAAGCAACTAAATCACGCGCTCTAAAGCTTGATCTGTCGCTCATATCTTCCTGAATATGTGCTCTCGGGCGCACCTTGCTCCTTCAAGTTTGAATAGGTCAATAATCGATATTTAGGTTGGGAATAGGGTGATTAGGGCATTTCCAGTATACGCGCAATATTGCGCCAGAGATATAATGTTGATTTGAATTTTAGAGGATTTTTAAGCACAAAATTGGATTCGTAATATTTGTCCCTGAATTGTGCTCGAATTTAATAGGAGCGCGGGGGGAGCGAGGCGAGAGAGCGGGAGGAGCGAGAGAGACGCGTGCGAGAGAGGCTCCGCTCCCTTATCTCTCGTCTCGCCTCTCCCCCCTCTTTGACTGGGAGAGGCGCGCGCTTCTAGAGCTCTCACGGTCTTCGGAGAAGAGTTATCGGCATACGTCCAAATGCAAATATGATATTGAGAGCCTGACGGTCACAACGAGCCTTTTTCTAACAAGATTGCTCAAAGTCTGATATCCACCTTGTGGTCCCTAACTACAGTATCTGTATTGAACGTACAGGGGGTCATGGGTTTTGGTATTGAACGTACAGGGGGTCATGGGTTTTGTATTGAACGTACAGGGGGTCATGGGTTTTGGTCCAAAATGGGTTTGTTGGTCAAAACCAAGAACCGTTCCCAATCGAACATACAGTACCTCCAGATACCGTATATCGCTACCGTAACCCTCGATTATCGCAAACTGACTTTATTTCAAAATTGTCGAAAATTTTATACAAATGATCATAACTCAAAAAGTTTTGGTCGAGGAGCCTCATCCGTATTTTTTTTCTGAAAGAGCGGACTCTAAGCTATCATATGACAAGAGCTAAGAGCTCCGACGCTTGCGAAATTTACTATGATTTTTTACGTCCGTAAGGTTTTGAAACTACTCAACTCAACGTTAAAAATCATAGTAAATTTCCCGAGCGTCGGAGGTCTTCGCTCTTGTCATATTATTTGTAGCTTAGAGTCCGCTCTTTCAGAAAAAAATACGGATGAGGCTCCTCGACCAAAACTTTTTGAGTTATGATCATTTGAATAAAATTTTCGACAATTTTGAAATAAAGTCAGTTTGCGATAATCGAGGGTTACGGTAGCGATATACGGTATCTGGAGGTACTGTATGTTCGATTGGGAACGGTTCTTGGTTTTGACTAACAAACCCATTTTGGACCAAAACCCATGACCTCGCTTGGCACCCTGTAGTCAACGTATAGGGGATCATGGGTTTTGGTCCAAAATGGGCTGGTATTTCAGAATCAAGTACCGTTCCCATTCGATCATACAGGACTCACAGATACCGTTTATCGCTATAGTAACCCTACATGGTGCACAAATTGGTCGCCGCCAGGGTTGTGCAGGTATGGGTGTAGGCGTACATTGAGATAAAACCCGATATAACGACCTGCGCAGTCGAAGTGTGAATCTTTTTTTTTGAAGCGAGTTATAATCTTTTTCGTGAGTCCAATGTCGCCAAAATATTCATAGTGTACCTACTTTGACCTACCAATACTCAAAGATGAGACCAGATATCAAAATTCTGTAAACACAGTTTGAAAGAGCATCATCGAAAGTACTTATGGTTTACTTTACAGCGGGATCGGTGAAATTATGTCCTAAGTCCGCAGGGCTCTCGAAAATCTCGCGATTCCTCTCATAAGATCTCAAGCATTTGTTGGAAATTGTATATAATTTACGGTAGTGTATGACAAATGCAGTAAATCATAATAGCGTTGTTTTTCAGTATACAACAATCACAATCTTTGAAAATATATTATTGAGTTGCTGAGTACTGACGCAACCCCCAATCTGATATAGAAAAAAGGACGATTTTCATAATAGTATTATGAAATCCTATTTATCGGGTTCGTTGTTATATCATTATATCATGGCTCATATCTACAGTCTCATGCCTTTCTGCTAACAACTTTTTTCCAGCTAGTTGAGAGCGTTTGAAGAAAGAAAGCGTTGAAAAGGCGTTAAAATAGAGAAAGAAAGCTTTTTTTGTAATTTAAAGGAGGAGTAAACCAAAAAGTTGCTATGGCAATCTGGCGACACCGGCCCATAGATATCTAGAATCTTCTCACAAATTCAAAATACGATGCTGAATTGTTCTGCACAATTTTGCCGATATCTGTAAACACTCTCCGCTTTTATCGTAATGAGAAGCTCTCGGGTGAAGCACATTTGCAGTCGTTTGTTTTGACGATAGTTTTAAAAGGAGCCAATGTCATCAGTAGAAGACTCACAATAAACTGATGTTCCTACATTGTATACACTCTTTCATGTTAATTTTTTTTCAAGTTTTAACATATATTTTTATCCAGACCACAACCAATTACATAGATGATCCAGAAAAGTGGTTTTATTCAACATAAGGTTTCAAAGAACACATGAAAATATTTTTAGGGTTTCTCTCTGATCTATCTCGGTTGACAATCGCTCGACAACAAAAGCATCACACGCGACAATCGAAGTCGGTGTCGCAGGGACGGATCTGGCATGCATACGTCATCGAGTTCTTCAGTGGATCAGTGCAAGGCGCCGAGAACCTGGAATCAAGCAAATTGTCAATATATGACGCCTTTTACAAACCACGCAGAGTAGAATCCCGTCTGCTGCTGAGCATACGCACAATCCTGTCCAGCGACCGGGTTCCCGGCTGCCCAATACGTGGTTGTATCGTTGGACTGCAAACAAGAACTGGTCCGGAGAATTATTTTTTAAAAAATATTGTCATCACTTTAAAAAAAATGGTATTTATTCAGAAGAATTCCAAAAGAGTTGTAGAAAAAGTTGTTTTTATAATAATATTATAAATAATGATTAACTAACACCGTCAGCCCACTCAAACTTGTCTCCGTCTCTGGTGAGACCGATCCAGAAGCGAGACGGGAGGAAATACTGGAATTAAAAAAAAACTTTTTTATTAATTAACACAAATCTTAAAAGTTATTATTCTTTACGGGAAATCATGAAGAAGTTCTTCGCGTCATCGTGAATTGTGGCCACGAATCCATTCTTGTTCTGACAATTGGCCGCTGCAGCAGGGTAAACGGAGGGCGAGTCAGCTACGTGGTAGCAACCTGAATAAAATATTATTTATATAGAGATATGGATTGTTTACATACTAGAGCAGATACAGCTATATTGAATAACCTCTGAAAAGGTAGAAAAGGCTTTACCATTGGGTAGCTCACGTCCAATCTCGTTCGGTAAGTTGAACGGTATGAGACCATCCCGACAAAAACAGTTGGCTGCAAGTTGAATGAATTTAATCTCCGTTTTCATGGTGAGAACAAGGTCGAATCAATAGCACCGGAGCCGTATGGCAACTAACCATCACAGAGTGCATACAGAATAGCGTCAACGGTATCACTAATGCGGTATCCGGGACTAGCGATGTATTCGAGATCTTGGATCACTTGTCCTTTTGAATAGTCTGAATACAACACAAATCAATATATAAAATATGTATTAAAATAACCGATCGTGATAACTATGCCTCCGTTATCTTTGAACGAATTCGCAGCCCATCTGCAGCCTACGACGTTTTGTTGACTAAACGTTTAGTAGATCAAAATAATAAATGATACAATGTAACATATGTTAGCTTACTTGATCGAATTCGTGAGAAGAACAATTACTCCTCTAGTGAAGTTTCTAGCATTTGATGATATCATTGAAGATGCTTGATTGATAGCACTGCAGTATTTTTATTGGAATTCAATCAAATATGTAGATCATACTCAGCCATGCTGTTCGAACTTCCACCCAGATATGGAAACGATAAGGAGGTGATATCATTAGTGGTTCTGAAGCCGCCGAAATATCTGACAGTCTGAAAACCTTAGTCAATAGTTACAGATCTGACGAATGAAAACAACATACGATCTATGAACTAAACCATAATAAAGAACCTGCACGGAGTCTGCGTAAGCCAAAGCGGCGACATTCGATTCGAAGTAGTCCGTCCCGAATGTAAGGCCGTAGAGAGTCGATTGGATGGTCGCAGTTGCCTCAAAGATGCTTGTTTTGTATGTGTATGAACTATCCTGCAAACACCGTCAATGAGTATTTGCAAGAAGACGTACATCCCCGACAGTATCCCTTGGCATATTCGCAGATGTATCAACGACGAAGACGATATCGAGGTGGATCTTGCTGGGATTACATGCACAGTCGCTAGATTCGAAGCTGCTTGTTGTCGGTGTTGGTGTCATTGGTCGAATTGATGTTGAGAGCGGTTTGTAGGGTTCCGTTGTAGATCGTGGCGACGGATCGGTCCATCTGGTTGTCGGTCGTGCCGTGGAACCCGGACGCCCCGTTGTCGTCGGTCGTAGTGGGTCGTAAACACAGACCGCGGGAGCAATGGAGTTATATATGGATGTAGAAGAATCAGAAGACAGTCCTATCTCCTCCATGTGGACGCCGATGTCGGTTTGGCAATTTGAGAGCTCTGTAAAATGGGAATGGTAGGCTTTGGTTTTTCTCAATGCAGTCCAGTGTTTTCCTTCTCCGTGCAAGCAATGAAACAATAGTTTTCCGCATGATTCGCACCGGCGTGTGGCCCTAAGTAGTCAGTGGCCGTGCCATCCATCCAAACATATGGTTTGCCATCCTCCGGGCAATATGTATCCAGCCAGAAGTGTTGATCGTTGTCAGGATACGTGCCTGCGTATTCGCTCCAAAAGTCCACATCCTGAATTAGGCTGCTTGACATCTGTATATGTTTGCACATAAAGACTTTTTGAAACTCAACTAAAATACAATTAAAAATTCTAATTTGTCTTTCTTGTTTTTTTAAACCCTATTTTGCCCGAGTTGGCTGGACATGACCTGGTAACAGATTCCAAGAAAATCGAGAAAAAACGAGAAAAAAACGAGAGCACAAGTGATCACGATAGTATCGAGGATCGCTCCACGTCTTACCGCAATCCCTTGTTTATTTTAAATTTGCGTTTTTATTATTCTCGTTTTTCTCTATTTTCTTAGAATATTTCACCGGGAATTGTCCATCCAATTAGGTCAAACAAGGGGACTCAAAAATAGATTTAAAAAAATAAAATTATAATTTATGAGCCGTTCCACGGTATAGTGAAGTTTTTGGGAGGGATCGACGGAGGACTTTTTCACAACCCCTGCCAATAAGTTGTGGGTGAAGTCCACATACCTAGACCTGATAACTCGCCCAATATGAGAGGTTGGGGTGCACTTTCCGAAAAGTGACGGGCCGTGCCCAAAAAAAGTCCGAAATTTCATCCAAGAAAAAAGTATGTTCTTATATGTGTTTTTGGCGTATTTTTCCATGAAAATAACTAAAAACATATTTTGGAAGCGAAAGGACAACGATAAAATGTCGAAAACGGCGATTTTCGTCCTTTTTGAAGCACCGTGAAAATTTTTTACCGTCGTGGTAATTTTTTTATTGCAAATTCGGATTCTACATGCAAAAATACCTATGATGTCAAATTTTCAGGTCATTATCTGTGCTGCCCCGGATTCCGGAGAGATCGATGACTAAAGGTTAGGCAAGTTCGAAGTGATACAGTCACTTTTTCTTCAGATTTCTAACCCATTTATCGTTAGTAAGCACTTATGTCGATATTATTGTGATGCGAGATTGATAAGACACGAAAAAACTAAAAATTCGAAAAATCACAATTTTTTTTTTCCAAATTTCAAAAATTCACAAGTTATGTATCTGAGCTTCAAATACGATATTTGCAACTGAATATCATTTAAATATGACCTATGAACAATATTAGAGCTTTCGAGCAACTTTCCAGAGAAAAAAAATTTGGTCGAAACAATCTCGATACTTTGTCCACTGAAAAAATAAAATTTCAAAAAAATATTGCAAATTGGCTGTAACTCTCAGAAATCATTGTCATAACTCAATCTAGTGATATTCAGTTGCAAATATCGTATTTGAAGCTCAGATACATAACTTGTGAATTTTTGAAATTTCGAAATTTGGAAAAAAAAAGAAAAAAAAATGATTTTTCGACTTTTTAGTTTTTTCGTGTCTTATCAATCTCGCATCACAATAATATCTACATAAGTGCTTAGTAACGATAAATGGGTTAGAAATCTGAAGAAAAAGTGACTGTATCACTTCGAACTTGCCTAACCTTTAGTCATCGATCTCTCCGGAATCCGGGGCAGCACAGATAATGACCTGAAAATTTGACATCTTAGGTAGTTTTGCATGTAGTATCCGAATTTGCAATAAAAAAAATTACCACGACGGTAAAAAATTTTCACGGTGCTTCAAAAATGACGAAATTCGCCGTTTTCGACATTTTATCGTTGTCTTTTGGCTTCCAAAATATGTTTTTCATTATTTTCATGAAAAAATACGCCAAAAACACCTATAAGAACATACTTTTTTCTTGGATGAAATTTCGGACTTTTTTGGGCACGGCCCGTCACTTTTCGGAAAGTGCACCCCAACCTCTCATATTGTGCGATTTATCAGGTCTAGGTATGTGGACTTCACCCACAACTTATTGGCAGGGGTTGTGAAAAGTCATCCGTGAGGTAGGTGCAAAATATCGTGGAACGTCTCTTATAAATGCGTATTCGTTGAGTTTCAAAAAAGTAAGCATGCGCAAAAATGTTCATATGAGCCCGTTCGCCTAAGAGTCGGACAAGTTCGAGAACAGGCAAAACGCAATGTATGCTCAAAAGTTGGTCCTAGGGATAACTTTTGTTTCTGAATCGAATGGCTGATTTTGTTTTTCGATCTGCGCCTTCTGAATCCCGGTACGACGCGACGGCGATTTGGCCATATTCTTGTTCCCCGATAAAAACTGGTCCAAAATGGGTCGGATTGGCCACAAATCTCGCGTACTCGACAAGAATTCAATTCTCTACAAAATGAAATTTTGAACGAGGCTCTATCTTTTCTCGTTTTTGAGTTATGATCGTTTTCTGATCCACTAGCCATGCGGCAAAATAAATCTACCAGTTTGTAGAGAATCTTTTTCTGATCATTTTGGTATATCTGGTCAAGGGTCTCTGAGAAAAGTACTTTTACGGGTCATTTTCTGACGCGAATTCGCTGTTTTTGCGATTTTTCGATTGTATCTTTTCCAGTTTGACCTTTCATGAGTTCCCATATTGAAATTCGGTTTCTACGCATCCAAATACGCCAGAAAAACTACTAGCGCGGTAATTTTCGGATAATGACTTTTTCGACCCTCATTTTTGGCGAATTTTGGGCAAAAAATGTAATTTCAGGAAAAGTACCTACCTAATAGTGTTTCTGGCGTATTTGGATGCGTAGAAACCGAATTTCAATATGCGAACTCATGAAAGGTCAAACTGGAAAAGATACAATCGAAAAATCGCAAAAACAGCGAATTCGCGTCAGAAAATGACCCGTAAAAGTACTTTTCTCAGAGATATCCCCTTGACCAGATATACCAAAATGATCAGAAAAAGATTCTCTACAAACTGGAAGATTTATTTTGCCGCATGGCCAGTGGATCAGAAAACGATCATAACTCAAAAACGAGAAAAGATAGAGTTTCGTTCAAAATTTCATTTTGTAGAGAATTGAATTCTGGTCGGGTTCGCGAGATTTGTGGCCAATCCGACCCATTTTGGACCAGTTTTTATCGGGGAACAAGAATATGGCCAAATCGACGTCGCGTCGTACCGAGATTCAGAAGGCGCAGATCGAAAAACAAAATCAGCCATTCGATTCAGAATCAAAAGTTACCAATAGAACTAACTTTTGAGCATACATTGTATTTTGCCTGTTCTCGAGCTTGTTGAACTTTTGCTGACTCTTAGGCGAACGGGCTCATATGTCACGCTTTGCGCACGATTTACGATAATCGATGAAAGGTTGTTAAAGAAGAGACAATTTGAAATTTTGTGTATATGACTGGCATGGATATTCATCATAATAATATCTTATATCGCTCACATATTTGCTGTGGATGGATGGCGAGAATTCTCCCAGATTCTTACATGTGTTCACCGCATCATCGTAGTGCAATCTAGTCGGTTGAGTCGAATAGACACACCATCCTTTGTAGTACGTGAAGCCGGAACGGCAAGCAGGGACATCTGAGTATGTGATGATTTTGTTTTTGTCATACAATAATAAAGATCAAACTTTCATACGAACCCGGCTTCATGGCTGGTAGATCATTCGACGAACGGAATTTGCCAGCATTCTCTGCGGAGTCTGCCAATTCAGCAGACGAAATAACTGCTAGTGCAGCAAGAACGAGATCTACCCTCATTCTGGAAGTAAGCAAATAAAATCCATCGAATTTTTTGTGACACGCTTTGTAGCGAAATAGGTGATACTATTTTCCAAGTCCGTGGAACGTTGAATTATCTTGAAAATTTAGCGATTCCTCTCGTATGAGAGCGGTGAAGACAGCCACGCGCAAAATGGTGAATACTGACAACAATGCCAAACTAGTAAATCTGATCGAGAGGTCAGATAATCAAGCAGAGCCGATTCACTCGCCATTCCTTATCAATAGCTTAGGCCTATCTTAACTACGAAAAGGACTGTGAAGGGACTACGAAAGGGAAGCGTCTGTGCTCATTGTGTGCGATATCATCATAACCAAAATCTTATATTTTAATATTAAAATCCGAATGGAGATGAGTAGATAAGCAGATTATCATTCAGGGTTTAATGTGTAGCCGTGTGTCTCTTGTAAAGTCATGCTTGGATGTGGACAGAAGGGCGTGAGATTGCAGAAGATAAGCGACCCGATATATGGACCGACCCAGACAAAGGAGGTAGAGTATCATTATCCTGTGATGAAGATCTTTTTCATCCTTCTAGCCACTCTGCCTGCTCTGGGTTACAGTTTTGATTTGACAACATCTATTTGAAGTCACATCTTAACGCTCAATTACTTCATATTCAGAGCTGTCCTCGTGTCCCAATTTTTTTCAACACGTGGCTAGAAGGTCGTTGTTTCACGATGTCAACGTTAACTACACTACCGCTTACAATTCGAGTGAAAAAGATAAATCCCATCTTCCCGCCATCTATTCACTCGAGGTAATTGAAATTAAACAGGGTGCAGAACAGATGAATTGGGAGATAATGCTTTTAAGCTTAACATATTTGAGAAACTAGAAGATGTAGACACATAAACTTCAAAGTGGAAATATCGCAGGTCAGTGAATGAATCTCAGCTGCGCTGACACGAACCTGCCCTATATCTGCACCAAACCCGGTGAGAAAAGAGGCAGAGGAGTAGATCAGTGTCCTACTTCGATACGCCAATTCAATCAATATTTCAAAGTGGTGGATTAGGAACGTGCCAATGTAGGATTATAAATAATTTGTGCGAACTTTTGCATCTCATATTACCCTACTATATTAACAATTTCAGAAATCTACGACCCGACAACACCACAACCCGCCGGTTGCCCCGTCAAAACGCAGTATGCACCAGGTGATGAGGTGAATCGAACTGAACGGGTATAATTGAACACAATCAAACAATGGACATATATAAATCGAGGAATAAACAATTCAAAACATTGCGATTATTATTAAATTATTCAATTCAATTTTTATCAATCTCCAGATCTACTCTCCTTCCTTCCCCGAATCTCCGGGTGTCTCTGCATGTGACTATCTCCTGATCGGACAGACCGCTAGTGCGAAAGTAAGTGTTGTATGTTTCACATCCAATGTTTGAATCGGCTGGCTCAGTCAAACACGGACGTATTACTAATACTATAATTGGTTGACCAACGTGACTGTTCAACAATGCTCTGGTGATGCCTGCATAGTATATCACTAAATAGACCATTTGCGTAGGAGAGAATCTTTAGTAAATTTTATAATCATAAAAAAAATATCGCCTTTTGCAGGTCGCAGTTGAGAGTGGAGATCTCGGTGTTCGAGTCCAACTTGTGCTGTGGCACACCCACTATTTACGATGGCTACTTCGGATCCAACATCCTCAAGACGTTAGAGATCAGAGATCAATGATTAGCGGTAAATGGATAGCATTTCAGAATGTCGGGATCTTTCTCAGAGCCAGTGAAAGTATATGCCAAGTCGAATGCAATCCGAATGCTTTGGAACTCAACCAGTGGCATAAATGTCAGAGGATTCCGAGCTAAGATGCTCTAGAGTTCACTAATTATCATAAATAAAGAATGTCATGCAAGTGATCTCACGCATTTGTTGGCAATATGATTTTATGAACTATAGTAAATAGCATAAATGTGGTAAATCATAACAGCGTAATTTTTCAAAATACTTAAATGGCAATATTTGAATCTTATATGGGATGGTTGAGTAGTGACACATCGCGATCTTTATAGAAATATAATGAAACCCTCTTGATCTCGTTCGTGTTTATAGCAAATCTCATATCTACCCCCGATCTGCGCACAACTAATTGCCAGCAACTTCCGATATGGAAAAAAAAATATATTTTTCACTTGAAATTTCGGAACTGAACAATCATTCTCTCCATCCCCGTGTGTACTCAACATATTTTTTTCATTCTTTGCGAGTGGTCTCAAGCACGCACGATGCTTCCATTGAGTCATGGTATCGAACGCACTTTACTCCTTCAACTACAAAAATGTATCAGTGTGTGAACAATATGTGGCCATATCATTGAAATCTGCTTTATCGCTCGTTGAAAGATGACATTCTTCACCATGCTTATCAATACCGTAGAATAACATTTCGAAGCATTTCCACCCTCATATGTATTGATGTGAACAATACGTCTTTAAAAATCTTCGTATTTATCGGGTTGAGGAATAAGTAACGCTCGTTTTTCCAATTTCAGATTATGACCTCTCCCGTCTTTCTAAATTGTGCAATTATATTCCGGTTTTTGATGATCGATAAGGGCTTGGATACTCTCTTTAGCGCACACTATATCATATATCTCCGATCATTTAGGCGATCACAATGGCTGGCTCAATTCAAAGTTGTCGCACCTCACCCTGAGATTTTGACAGGTCAGCACTGAGGGAAGAAGAATTATTGAGCCACAATTAAGCTGCAGTAGTAAAGTATCATGGTTATACATTACACTGATGATATTCAGAGGAATATCCAAGTAAAGGCCTGTGTGAGATATGCGCCTAACGAGAGTGTAGGATTTTCAGTTACTGACCGAAAGAAGTTTTGCTAGCCGCGTTTTCTTAGCAATAGATCTAAAGACCTCAATTATGCTTGAATGTGGAGTACCTTTCCTGTTGAAAATATGGACGAATTTTGCTAAGTGTGGAGCATTCTCTTTATGAGTTAAATTGCTCGTAAGTCCGATATCGAAAACAAGCCTCGAAATCGAAATTTATTGCTATTTCCTGTAAACCGTTCTAATTGAATGTAAGGCCTTAGATGGTTAAATGGACGAGCAACTTTTGCACTATCATCCACCAAGTGGCCACAATTATAGAATGGCTACTATGTCTTGGGTATGGTTTAATCCAAAGTCCTCAAAACACGCAATTCTTTTGATTCCGTCACAAAATAATATTTTTGGAAAACTGTTATTTTTCAAATAGGAGCATAAGTAGCACCGAATGTTTATAGTGATAATATAGCTCCATAGTGAGTGACTGGAGCGCACTAGTGTATAGGCCAGCACCTTCGATCCTCAAGGTAGACAAATAAGTTAAGTGAACTGCAATTTTTCACGAACGTTCCCCTTGAAACGTCTATAAAAATACCACAATGAATCGAGCACCATTCTCACTTCACCATGGAAGAGGTGTAGTATCGGGCTGCTCACCTGAGAATGTGTGAATTTACCGAACAGTTTCCACGTTAAATTACACAATTTCGAAAAAAATCTACAATTTTCGAAAATTATCAGGTACATTGAAATCTAAATTTCTCTCCTACACAGGAAGCGTGATATTTCTAATAATAACGGCTATGATACTCGAGCATACCCTGAAAAAATGCTATAAAGTCATCTCGTTTTGATTTGATTGGCGGGAGATATATGAGCCCAAACACGATGCTCAAAAACGAGCGTTACTTATTCCTCAACCCAATATTTTCGAACATCTACTTGATCAAAACAATGAATATTTGAAATGCTCGTTATTTATCCCGATCGAGTTTGTGTTGTTGTGGATAACTTCCCTTGTTCCAGCGCACAATCTTAGGCTTAGGCTTGGCACCAGTCTCGAGCGCAGCGAGAGACTGGTGCTATTTAGGTTTGAGCTTGATGATTTTCTTCTGCTGACCACAGAGTGGTTAGTCGGACCTTGCTTAACTCAGCCCTAAGTGCACCTAAGATCGTCTAAGCTCGGAGTTAACCGACCTAAGGTCTCCTAAGACGAATGGCTTTGGAACCTAAGCTCTAGGTTGACCCTAAGTACCTTAAACAGGAGCCCTAAATATGAGATTTCGTCTGTTTGTAACCAACCCTTAAAGTTAAGGGTGCTGATGCATGTAATCCGTAGGTGGACATGCTGGTTGATTCTACAGTAACGCCTAACGTACCTCTTGACCTACGTGACCTACGTGATCTACCTACCGTATACTGTAGTTTTCAACATTTCCTTGAAAGTTGAGAGCAAAAGAAGAAATGTCAGATTTGAGAAACTTTGAATTATTCACTTTTCAGAATAATGTTGGTTAAACTTAAAGTATAAAAAATGTGTCATATGCTGATGCTGCCTTCCGTTAAAAGATGATAGCTTTTCGTAAATTTAAATGAAAAGATGATAGCTTTTCGTAAATTTAAATGAAAAGATGATAACTTTTCGTAAATTTAAGTGATTAGATGACACATTTGCTTAATTTTAAGTGAAAATGCTTAGATTTAAGTACCTGAAAAAGCTGATGTCCAATGATGTCACAGCATAAATTTAAGTGTATAATAATCGAAAATAGCTTATTTCCAAATTTATTCCCTCTCCCCTACCGACTCACCCAACAGCTCATCACCGCTGCACGACCACGACTGATTTGGAGAAGGCACTCTCCATTGTTTCCTTTTCTCATGCAAATCGCCGATAATTGAATCAATTTCTAATTAAGAAAATGCATTTTAATTAGGAAATGCATTTCAATCTAATTCTAATTCCATGAACTCCTCAAATATGTAAACAAATCTTAAATTTAAATTTTTTGTACTAAAACAACTATGAGACATATTCACAGAATGTCTTTCCTTTTCTGTTAAACCCCTCTCCCATTTCCCGTGCATTCCACAAGATTTAAGAAGAAATATAAATTTATGTTTGAAAGTTCATTCAGTTAAGCCAAATTATAGATGAGGAACGGGAAGAAGTTCCAGATGAGGGAACTATGTATGGCAGGGAAGGGCAGGGAGATGGGGAACGAGAGGGGGTGGGAGAGGCAGGAGAGGACGAGAGAACGATGGTTCCCAAGGTTGGGCAGGGCGATGGAGCACGATAGGGGATGGGAGAGGAAGGAGAGGAAGCCTAGATTTTTTGGCTGGGAAAGTCAGCCAAAATCAATTCATTTTTTAGGAAAAAAGATTAAATTCAAAAAAATATTTACAAAAAAAGTAAATTTAAAACTAGATAAATTTATAATAAATTTGTTTTAGTTTAAATAAATTTATAAAAAAATAAATGAGATAAAGTTAGATATATTTATAAAAAAAATTAGAATAATTTGTCTTGAAATATTGCAAAAATTTAATTTGCTTGTTGCTCCGGGGTATATAAGAGTGCAGTCGTTGTCATCTACTCGTATTTTTCACTATGGAAAGTGAAGAAAATTCTCAAGAACCACTCGACTCTCCGACCGCCGATAATGAAAGAAAAGCCGCTGAGAGAAGAGAGAAGAGAAGACTCCAGATGATTGAACGGTTTGTGAAGATAACTTTAAACAATACAAATTTAGAATGCGTTTACAGAAGAAGCAAGGAGGATGAGGAAACGAAGAAGCGTCGGCTACTAAAGGTCAAGGAGAGCATGCAACTGCTGTACGGTACCAATTAATAGAACTTTAAATATATTATTATTTACATAAATTTATGAGTGTTTTACAGCAGAAATAAAGAAAAACCAGAAGAAAGATCGCTACGTCAGGAGCACGATAGATTACAGCATCAGAAAAGGTTAACCATATTTCTTGTTCCCAAATAATATCAGATATATTATAGAAGAAGCGTTCTCGAGACTCCCGGACTGATAGAAGTACTCGAGTTGTTCACTGCGAAGAGATACGAAGCGAGATCAAATCATGCATTGAAAGAACGTTTGGGGAGACACAAATATATCGCCACTGAAAAATGGTCTAACGCCAAGAGTTACCGCGATATGAACGAGCAAGAGGAAGATGGTGTGGCGGATTCCGAAGAGCTGAAGAGGCGAAGACATACACTTCAAGTGTCAGATAAATTTAAATAGTTCTATTCTGTCAACGTAATTCATCTTTTTAGGAGAGAAAGACTTGCTCGGGAGGAAGTTAAGGAGTGCCAAGGATTCACTGAGTTCTTCGAAGAGTGGTCCACCATAGTGGCCTTTGTGCAGGAACACCCGGACGGAGACTTCATCGTGAGTTGGACTGGTTGACAAGACTTTCACAAAAACTCTCAGGAGCAAATTGACACTGTGTTTGAAAGATGCGTTGTCGGACGTGCGATTCGAGCAGCCTGCTACAAGGAACTGCCAAGTGCTTGCGCTCGACTTCGGAAGCAGATGGAATCTGACTCTGTGTATCACCCATCAAATGTCAAGAACGAGAAGGACAAGGTAAGCCTATAAATTTAGGATGTTAAATTTAACCTAAATAAATTAAGGTGTATCGAGCTGTGTGTCGTGTCCGATACCATAATGCGACCAAGAATACACCTGGAGCTGTCACATTGACTTCGCTTTTCCCCCACCTCAGTCGTGCCTTCAGAGGAATGCCAGAACAGGAAGAGTCTGAACAGCAATCGGGTATGTCACTGTAAAATTGTAGACCACAGATTTTCGAAATGTATTAAACCTTTGAAGAATCGGATCGTGAGCGAGAAGCAGATGTCTTGTTGACGATGGAACAATTGTTAATGGATGTGGAGAGACTGGCCATGGATGAACCGCAACGAATGGAGCCAGAACAGGATCGTGAGTCCTGTTTATGTATCAACTGGAAATGGTTTTGCAAATTTCTTTGATCTCAGCTCCCGATGCGGAAAACATCGGAGTCGAAGAGATGGGAGACTGCGAGAATGGAGAAGAAGATGAAGAAATTGATTTGGATGACCCCGTCAATGCGGCCGATGCGACACATATGAGAGAAGAGGCGGAGAATATTCTGGAACAAGTAATTCCAAGAATTGGTTCTAAATTTAACATAAATTTAGGATCCTGAGTTGCGTGAAGCAGCCGGCCTTCACGGTGCCACATACGTACCTCGAATTACGTACGTTACTCCCTGCACCTGTCAGCCGATGACGCGAGATGATGCTTGTGCACTCAAGGAAGCACTTACAAAAATGGCAGATGGCGTCGAGCGCAATGAATTTCACGCCTTGGATTACTTTGAAGACAAAGGTGTAATGCGTAATTTCCTTAAAGAGAACTATTTTAAACTTTACAGGACTCGCCGATCTCAAGAAAGCTTCCACTTGCTATTCGGGACTTCGAACGCTGCTCACCCGGTACAACGTCATCCTTGCCCTTGTCATACAGCTGAATAATGTCGAAGTGAGTAGTAAAAATATTTAAATTTATCGATCATAAATTTATCAATACGCTATTGAATAAAATATTTCCAGTACTCATTCGGCCGCACCGAATCAACTATCGCCAGAATTGTTGATGGAAAGGAGTGGACAAATCTTCCAAAGAGTATCCGTCTTATCATAGAAGCGACTTTCGCCGATGATGCACGCAGTCTGAAGATGAGTGAAGTAAGGTGTTTAAATTTAAGTATTCTACATTCAATTGTCTTAAATATTAAATTTAACGAGATTTTTCGTAGGAACAAGTACGACGAGAGTTCGGATCCATGCTCGATAAAGTGGCCAAGAAGGTGAAGCAGACCGAATCGGTATTCTGTGATGTATGCGACAGGGCACGAGAGGAGTCTCAGATAACGAAAACTACTCGATACAAAGTGCGATTTTATGTGTACAAAACATTTGTTAAATTTACAGATGATTCCATTCATGCGAGACAACGTGAGACAGGAGAGGGAGGCATCCAACAATAATAGAGTTGCGATCTGCAAACGGTGCATGACGGATGCCCGTGGAGGAAAGGGCTCGCGTGCTGAGAAGGAGGAAAATCCTCAAATTCCACGATACTCTGCACTTAACCTCGTCGATTTTGACAAGGTATATTCTCAAGGCTTTTAAATTTAAGGCAAATAACGAAATATACCTGTTATAATTACATGATTTGTAGATACCGAAGGAGCTCAAGGATCTCAATTGGATTGAAGAAAGTCTCATACAGTTGATCCGACCTGTACGCAAAATCACGTGCCTAAATGATGTCGGTGGCAGGAGAACGTCTATGAGATCAGCAGGAGGTGATCTTGAGGAGAATAACAACCACAAAACAACATTTGACTGTTGAAGGAGCGATGGTACTGGTGGAAGTTCCCAACGAGGGCACTATCACGCACGTGGCAAACACATTGCCCAGTGATGCCGGTCTTACCATCCTGGTCAATCCGGAATCGGCCAAAAGCAAACTGGTCCGCCTCCCTGTCGTTCTTCGCGCTGTAAAGTGGCTGAAAGAGAACAATCCGCACTACGAGAAGGTGTGTTTCGAATAGGGATTGATAAATGAAGGTCCAAATTTCGGTTAGATTTATGCTGACTTTTTCAGATAGAGATAAACAAAGCGTTCCGCTTCTCTCGAAAAGCAGTTCACTTCGTCAACCGCCCTAAGAACGCCGGACCTGTCACGGATGATGAGCTCGACGAATTCGTGACGAACGAGGAAGACCTGCCGTCGATCCTGCGCCACGAAGATATCACGCAGCAGATCATACGACCAATGCACGGAGCCTCAGCTCCAGGACTCGCACACGAACAGTATGCCGCTTCAGGTCGCGCACCCGAGCAGTATGCTCTTCTCAGGGTGAGAAGCTTACTAAACCAAATACATTCCGCATATTTGATTGAAAACGAAGCATTGCACATTTAGAATCCGTATCTGCCGCTCTCAGTGGACACCCCGTTCCTCGAAGAGAAGTGTTACCCATGGCATTTCGCGAAAGGACGCTTCGGCGCAAATACGATCGGTCGCAAGAAGGAGGTGAGTTAATGAATTGTGGTAGTGGCTCACATATGTACCATTTATTCAGCTGACTCTTCGTGAACTCATTCGATGGTGGCTGGGTTGTAGAGACCGTCGCTGTGCCCGAGACTCCTCTTTCCTCGCCTTCCTTCACGGTCTTCTCGAACAGCGCGACATGACTGCGGCCCTAGGAGTCCAGTCTCGACTAAGCAGAGAACAACTGAAAGGAGATGCCTTTCTCAATGCTGTCAATGGAGGAGACACCGAGATAGAGGTGCAGAGCTATATAAATTTAAACGTTTGTGTTCATAATTTTATACTAATAAATTTAAGTAATCATTGCTTTAACACACGTGTCATCAGGGCTCTTTCCATACTGCTGCCCGTACGATGCGAGGCAATGTTGCATACTTCGATATGAAGAAGACAGAAGCACGTGCACATATCGCAATGTTCGGTCCGCCGACATTCTTCGTCACTCTTAGCCCAGCAGAAAAGCGATGGGAGGAAGTGGGGGATCTCTACCAGAAAGTAAGAATGTCCTAAGAAAATGAAGGTCTGAATCATTGCCGTGCAGGTGTACGGAAATGAGGTCGTGAACAAGGACAACATATACGAGTATATCTGTCGTGACCCGTACTGGTTTGCGCGTTGTTTCCAGCAGAGGGTGAGAATCTTACTATATTAAAACTTAAATTTATGGCAAGTGGAATTCAATAATGCATTTAAAGCTACGTGCGATATTCCATCTTCTGCTTCTCTCCGGTGGCGAAAATGGTGGACCGCTTGGTCGCCTCATTCATCACTTTACGCGGATCGAATATCAGCACCGTGGGACACAACACGCGCACATTCTGCTCTGGATCAAAGGCGCACCCGATGCCTCCGCCACTGATGCTGAAGTCTATTTGAAATTAACTGATTTGATCTCAATAATGAATTTGCAGAAGCTCTCGTTTATCGATGAACATATTTGTGCTCGTATGCCAGATGAACAGAAAGAACCGGAACTATACTCCATCATCAAAAACGATCAACAACACTACGAGCAACATTCGCTAACGTGCATTAGAAAATACAAAATCAAAGGAAAGGTACGAACACTGTGATAACGGCACCTATCGATTTATAAATTTATTTTCGTTCAGGTGGGCACACGATGTAGATTTGATTTCCCTCGCCCCGTCTCTTCCAAGTCATTCGTGAATAAGGCAAGAGAGGAGCTTCAAGCACTCCCGGGTGCTCGACCGAAGAACTATTACGTGAAGCGAAGGGTGAGAGATCTTAAATTTAAGAATAATAAATATAAATTCGTAAATTTAGCCGTGCGATGCGTACGTCAACGACTACAACCCGGCCATAACCTTGGCGTGGAAGGGAAACACCGACATTCAGTACCTCTGGGGTGGATGCAACGATGTCGTCTCTTACGTCACCTCCTACATCACAAAGAACGAGAAGAGTAAGGATCACATGGAAGCGAACCAGGTGCTCAAGGAGGCTGCCAACAGCAAAGACGTGAGTTGTGAATGATGATCTCTCAAGCTTTAATAGCTTGTCAGGCATTCCGAGCTCTTGTTGACATCATGCGCCATCGCGAATCGGGTCTTCTCGAGATCATCGATACCCTGATGGGTCACGACTTGTGCACATTCGATTCTGGTCACGTGTATGTCAATACCAACGCGGATGGGAAGCGTGATCGAATGCTGCACCCGAAGAAGCATCTCGAGGTGACTCTAATATTATGTGATAACATTTCCTTAAATTTATATGAAACCATGAATTTATCTCTTCAGGAAGAAGTAAGGCGAAGAGAAGAATCCGGAGAAGAGCAGATTCCCGGAGAAGAGCCTGACGCATTCAAGGATAATGCTGTAGACAATTATTATCCCGGTCGCAGCGTTACACTTGAAGGTTTCTGCTTACTGAACATCATCACGAGATTTCGAGTGGCCGTGATTAAGAAATCCGGAAAACGAGGAGCAGAGGCAGGAAGAGATGACGAGGAGGTGGCCGATGATGAGGTACCCTAATAATCAGCTGTGCATTGTGTGAAAATAACTGCTTTACAGAATGATGACGGTGTCGTGGGCGCGCCGAGAACTGCAAGTGCTCGTAACGTCGATCCGTTCGAGCACCATTTCCACGTGCACAATCGCGCCAGCCCCATGTACGACCACGGTCGGGACACTTCGCCCAACCACTTCATCACTGGCATCAAGGGGCGCAAGGTTATATCGACAAAACGAAGATATGAGTAATTATGAATATTTTAGGCGCATCTGCTGCTTGGTCGTCCTCTGATCCCCAGGTTCTTCTGGCCTCATTTCGAAGAAGACAACGAAGAATCGAGGGAAGATTATTTCAGGAGGCTCTGCATGCTATTCATTCCTTTTCGGTACGATTTCAACAGAAATTTAACTTTAAATGGAACAAAAACTACAGATGTGAGAAGCAGATGATTGCTGATGGACAAACATACGAGCAGAGATGGGCAGATTACGTTGAACAGATGATGACCCATGAGCCAGAAGCACTCGAAGATATTCGCAAAATCATGTAAGCTTGTTTAGAATATTAAAATGTGAAAAATACTACTAAACCCTCTCACTTTTCAGCGCCCACCAAGAAGCCCTTCTCGCACAGGACAAGGAAATGGCGGAGCGACGCAAAGCTAATCGAGCACAGCTCAACGCTCTCCGTGTAGATGAAGACCCAGAGGATGACGGACCAGTCGTATTCGATCGGGTTGTCGATGAAAGTGACCACGAAGACTCAGTAAAAGGGATGAATGCTGGTCAGCGAAAGATCTACGAGGAAGTATTGCAGCATGTTGAGAACCAGGTGAGATTCAAAGTGTTAAATTTAAATCGCATAATGATTAAATTTACATTTATTATTGCAGGCCGACCACGCAGCTCTCTTGGCGGAAATCCGAGCTGACCGTTCGCTCTCGCCCGTCCATCGGCACGAAATGCTCGATGAGCTCGGGGACGGACCTGAACCCCTCCTTCGAATTGTCGTAGGAACGGCAGGAAGCGGAAAGTCGTTCACGATCAACGCAATTGCCGATGCTCTCACCCTCAAGTACACGACCCCTCAGAAACGGTCGAACGAGCCGGCAGTGCTCCTCGCCGCCCCCACTGGATTGGCAGCTGTTCAAATCCGTGGCAGCACTCTACACTCGCTATTGGGCATCGAAGTGCAGCATGGAAGAGATAAGGCTCTCCGTCCGCTCAGGCCACGCCGACTCAATGGTCTCCGACTACAGGTAGATGTTTCAATGTAACTTTGAAGTAAATATCGGTTTGTAGTTCCGTAATGTTCGGTTGCTTATCGTTGACGAGCTCTCAATGCTTTCATCCATCGTTCTTGCCAAAGTACACATGCGCCTTCAGGTAAACTTAACAGTATGCATAAATTTAACTTGTCTAAATTTAATCAAACCACTTTCAGGAAATCACCGGCAAAAAGTTATTGTTTGGCGGCGTGAACATCTTGCTTCTCGGTGACCTGATGCAGCTCCCTCCAGTCGCCGCACCCGCAATCTTCGAGAAGCTCTCATTACGTCGTGTCAATCAGCTCTTCGGAAGTTGTATGGAAATCAACTTCTTCAACCAGTTCTCATACGAGGAGCTGACGGAGAACATGAGACAGTCTCGAGATTTGGCATTCGGAGAAATCCTTCAGCGTCTGCGCGTTCAAGCTCTCAGGAACGATGACATTAAGGTGATGTGCAATGCCTACTTGATATGACATAATTACAATCGTTGTAGATCCTCCTAACACGAGTGATCGAACGAAACCGTAACGAGAAAGTGATGGAAGGAGGTGCACGTACACTGGTGGAACTGATGGTGAGATGAACAAAATCAAAAATTTGAATTCACTTAAATTTAAATCGAATATTATATTTTAACTTGCAGGCTGCTGGTTCACTCTCTCCGATGGCTCTCTTCTCAACCAATGACGAAGTGCGCGAATTCAATGCACTAGTTCTGGGGCTACTCCAGCTGAACAGTGTAGTTGTCGTTGCACAGGATTCGTACGCGCCGAAGTCGGGAGGAGGTACATAACAAATCACATATTGAATCATTTAAGTTACGTTTCTGCAGGTTCGAGAGTCGGTGTGAAAAACAGAAGACCCGGTGAAAAGATACGGCGTATATATCAAGAGGCCGAACACGACATCACACGTCCCCCAGGATCCACTAAATCGAAGAAACCCAGAACGGAAGATGGTGGAGAAGAGCAGCAAAGACAGGAAAACGATACGAACAAAGCGGCGGGCCTCGAAAAGAATCTGCTGTTGGCGGAAGGAGGTTATAAATTTAAGATTTATAAGTAACAATTTTCTCGGTCAGGTCGAGTGATGCTCAGGCGTAATCTCGATGCCTCGATCGGTCTCGTTAATGGAGCATGTGGTGTTCTCAAGAAAATAGTGAGAGGAAAAAACGATGAAGTCATCGGACTCATGATAGATTTCGATAATCTCAAAGAATACCTGATTGAGAAAGTACGGAAAACTTAGATTTAAGTATGAAAAAATTGACATTTAAAGG
Source organism: Pristionchus entomophagus (assembly GCA_036245825.1). Taxonomy (NCBI): domain Eukaryota; kingdom Metazoa; phylum Nematoda; class Chromadorea; order Rhabditida; family Neodiplogasteridae; genus Pristionchus; species Pristionchus entomophagus. Next base: position 37,513,713 of record BTSX01000003.1, read on the forward strand.
TCAGCGCAACGTTCGATATCAGCGAAGACGAGCAGCAAACACGCCGTCAGTTCCCAGTCACAATGGCTTTCGGAGCCACTGTGCACAAAGCTCAGGTTAATCAGCATCTTGTCAAAAAATAGCACCCAAAAGTTAAATTTAAGTTTTCAGGCTTAGGCTTGGCTGCAGGCGAAATCCCATTTCGCCTGCAGCTATTTAGGTTTGGGTTTGGGGGTTTTTGGCTGTAAAAATCTTTTTTATATACCAGGGAATCCGTAACTTTGTTCCCTATGGAGTGTTAGCTCTAAATCCTTTTCCGAATGCTTTTGCATCGCGAGCTGAGTCGAATGCGCTATTGACCTAAGGTCTAACTTAACCCTAAGTACCTTAACTTAAGGTCACATTTCGTGGCCTAGGCGTCTTTCCGTCACGGGGCGGTGCCTAGGCGGTGCCTAGGCGGTGCCTAGGCGGTGCCTAGGATTACCGGATTCTCAAGTGTCCTGAGGGTTACTGTAACGCTACCGTAACCTAGTTAGAACTGAATAGAACTACTACTGGAGATCTAGTACTGACTGGAGAGGTACAGTAGGGTTACGGTAGGATTACGGTAGGTATTGGCTACGGTAGATGTCGGATACTGTAGGGGCTTACGGTAGCGCTACCGTAATCCCATAAATTGTTGCGTAAAGGCTGCAGTAGCAGTTAGTCGAATCCTGGGTACCCAGGACTGGAGGATTCCAATACATGAAACGCTTATTTTTAAATCAAAATTCGAAGATTGGATGTCCAGTACTATTTGTAATTCTTACAGTACGTCTGCAGTTACAGTAGCCGAAGCCTGGATGCCCAGTACTATTTGTGCAACCGAAAGACTGAGAGTACTTGCAGTTACAGTAGTCGAAGCCTGGATGCCCAGTACTATTTGTGCCACCGAAAGACTGAGAGTACTTGCAGTTACAGTAGTCGAAGCCTGGATGCCCAGTACTATTTGTGCCACCGAAAGACTGAGAGTACTTGCAGTTACAGTAGTCGAAGCCTGGATGCCCAGTACTATTTGTGCCACCGAAAGACTGAGAGTACTTGCAGTTACAGTAGTCGAAGCCTGGATGCCCAGTACTATTTGTGCCACCGAAAGACTGAGAGTACTTGCAGTAACAGTAGTCGAAGCCTGGATGCCCAGTACTATTTGTGCCACCGAAAGACTGAGAGTACTTGCAGTTACAGTAGTCGAAGCCTGGATGCCCAGTACTATTTGTGCCACCGAAAGACTGAGAGTACTTGCAGTAACAGTAGTCGAAGCCTGGATGCCCAGTACTATTTGTGCCACAAAAAGACTGAGAGTACTTGCAGTTACAGTAGTCGAAGCCTGGATGCCCAGTACTATTTGTGCCACCGAAAGACTGAGAGTACTTGCAGTTACAGTAGCCGAAGCCTGGATACCCAGGGCTGGAAAATTTCGATAAGGGAAAAGGTCATTTTCGAATCAGATTCCGAAGCCTGGATGCCCAGTACTATTTGTGCCACCGAAAGACTGAGAGTACTTGCAGTTACAGTAGTCGAAGCCTGGATGCCCAGTACTATTTGTGCCACCGAAAGACTGAGAGTACTTGCAGTTACAGTAGTCGAAGCCTGGATGCCCAGTACTATTTGTGCCACCGAAAGACTGAGAGTACTTGCAGTAACAGTAGTCGAAGCCTGGATGCCCAGTACTATTTGTGCCACAAAAAGACTGAGAGTACTTGCAGTTACAGTAGTCGAAGCCTGGATGCCCAGTACTATTTGTGCCACCGAAAGACTGAGAGTACTTGCAGTTACAGTAGCCGAAGCCTGGATACCCAGGGCTGGAAAATTTCGATAAGGGAAAAGGTCATTTTCGAATCAGATTCCGAAGCCTGGATGCCCAGTACTATTTGTGCCACCGAAAGACTGAGAGTACTTGCAGTTACAGTAGTCGAAGCCTGGATGCCCAGTACTATTTGTGCCACCGAAAGACTGAGAGTACTTGCAGTTACAGTAGTCGAAGCCTGGATGCCCAGTACTATTTGTGCCACCGAAAGACTGAGAGTACTTGCAGTAACAGTAGTCGAAGCCTGGATGCCCAGTACTATTTGTGCCACCGAAAGACTGAGAGTACTTGCAGTTACAGTAGTCGAAGCCTGGATGCCCAGTACTATTTGTGCCACCGAAAGACTGAGAGTACTTGCAGTAACAGTAGTCGAAGCCTGGATGCCCAGTACTATTTGTGCCACCGAAAGACTGAGAGTACTTGCAGTAACAGTAGTCGAAGCCTGGATGCCCAGTACTATTTGTGCCACCGAAAGACTGAGAGTACTTGCGGTTACAGTAGGCTTGGCTGCAGGCGAAATCCCATTTCGCCTGCAGCTATTTAGGTTTGGGTTTGGGGGTTTTTGGCTGTAAAAATCTTTTTTATATACCAGGGAATCCGTAACTTTGCTCCCTATGGAGTCTAAGCTCTAAATCCTTTTCCGAATGCTTTTGCATCGCGAGCTGAGTCGAATGCGCTATTGACCTAAGGTCTAACTTAACCCTAAGTACCTTAACTTAAGGTCACATTTCGTGGCCTAGGCGTCTTTCCGTCACGGGGGCGGTGCCTAGGCGGTGCCTAGTACTGGGTTCTCAAGTGTCACATTGATACTTGGGAAGGTGTAACAGCATACTGTAACCTACAGTACCATAAGGGTTACTGTAACGCTACCGTAACCTAATTAGAACGGTAGATGTCGGATACGGTAGGGGGTTACGGTAGCGCTACTGTAACCTCATTAGAACGTAATTGGATAGTACTGGAGGCCCAGGACTGACTGGAGACCCAGTACTGGAGGCCCAGGACTGACTGGAGACCCAGTACTGGAGGCCCAGGACTGACTGGAGACCCAGTACTGGAGGCCCAGGACTGACTGGAGACCCAGTACTGGAGGCCCAGGACTGACTGGAGACCCAGTACTGGAGGCCCAGGACTGACTGGAGACCCAGTACTGGAGGCGCAGGACTGACTGGAGACCCAGTACTGGAGGCCCAGGACTGACTGGAGACCCAGTACTGGCAGGAGAACCATTACTGACTGGGCAGTCATGCTTACGTGCGACAAGCCTGAACAGCTAGTCCTGGCATTTATTGAGTGGGAGTGACATTTTGAAGTGGGCGGAGTCAGACGCCTCTCCCTCGCCTCCGCCTCCGCCTCCTCATTCATGCGCGTGCGCTCACCTCGGAAGGTGACCCCTCCTCTGCGGTCCTATTTCCCGTTATTATTGTTACTTGATTCATCAGTACTAACGCTACCGTAACCTAATTAGAACTTAATTGAACCTAGCACTGGAGAACCAGTACTGACTGGAGAGGTACGGTAGGGAGTGACATTTCGAAGTGGGCGGAGTCAGACGCCTCTCCCTCGCCTCCGCCTCCGCCTCCTCATTCATGCGCGTGCGCTCACCTCGGAAGCCTGATGGTGAGAATAGAGAAAAAGAATAGGATGGAGATCTAAAGATATTGACAATTGGTTGCAGGCGGATGGCTCGGCGACTCCGATGGCCCTCTTTGCGACAAACGCAGAGGTCCGCGACTTCAACCAGCTGGTTGTAGGGCTTCTACAGCTCAACAGCTGCGTTGTCGTCGCGGAGGACTCGTTCAAGCGCAAAGAGTTCGCAGATAATTGAGATTTGAAAATACATCGCCGTATCATCACTAGATATCCTGAATTTCAGATAGCACCGGAGCAGAATCGAGAAGCAGACGAGGCGACAAGGCGAGACGACGCATCTACCAAGAGGCCGACTACGACGTCTCTCGTCGTCCGGGATCTCGTCGATCTGCAAAGAAGAAGCGGCCCGAGAATGGAGAAGATGGCGAGGATGCGAGGAACGAAGACGACACGAACAAGGCAGCCGGATTGGAGCAGAACTTGCTGCTAGCGGAGAATGGTGAGCCAGGACTACCTTGCCAGTACTAGATACTCAGGACTGGTGTACCATGCCTAAACTTCTAAACTTGTCTCATTTAAGGACGTGTGATGCTGCGTCGCAATCTGCATGCCCCTTCTGGACTCGTCAATGGAGCATGTGGAGTGCTGAAGAAGATCGTCATGAGCTCGGACGGAGAGGCCATCGCGCTTCGCGTACTCTTCGACGACCAACAGGAACGACTCCTCGAGAAGGTGCTACATAGCCTAATAGCGTGTCTGTTCAAAGTACATACCAAACCATTGAACAGGTCTCAGCCACGTTCGACATCAGCGACGATCAACAGCAGACTCGGCGCCAGTTCCCGGTCACGATGGCGTTCGGAGCCACGGTGCACAAGGCGCAGGTAAATATGACTTAAAAGATATATAGTGTCTACTCACTGGACGTTCATTCCTGACTATCCAATACTGGAAGCCTAAGCATGGTTGTTCAGGGCTTGACTCTGTCTGGTGTTATCGTCTCGACGAAGCACTTCTTCGCGAGGGCACCCGCACAGGGCTTCGTTGCGCTGTCGCGAGTCCGCACGCTCGACACCCTCTACCTCGTCGATCTGCACCCGGAGAAGCTCATCTGCTGCCGGAGAGCCCTGCAGAAGTACAACGAGCTTCGTGCTTCCATCGGACTTCCGCAATTCGACGACCCGATCAAGAGAAGGCGAGCAGCTGCGGAGCAAGAAGATGCCCCTACTGCCGACGGTGGCGTGCCTCCTGCCACTCCAGCTGGTAGACCTACCCCAAGGAGGCGAAATACCACATCGAGTGCACGAGTGCGGATCCCTGTGCGAACACCCACTGCCGAAGGCGAGACACCAACTACAACGAGGCCAAAGAAGAAGAGAGGGAAGAAAGGAGCGGAGGACGAGGAGCGTGGAGACAGTGGCGACGACATGAACGATGAGGAGGTATGAAAAAATTATCTTGACACCCAGTACTGAGTATCTAGGCATGAGCTTCCAAGCCTGGGCCATCAGTCCTGGAGTATAAGTTATTCCCTTACAGTACTTCCCCTCGCCGAAGAAGCGTGCGAAGGCTGCACCGAAGGAGAAGCAACGAGCAGGACTCGAGGACGTCCAAATCGAGCCAGTAAGTCTATCGTTTCTCAAAGTTTGTTATACAATTATCTTTAGGCGCTGACACTGAGAGACTACGGTCACGCTGACTGCTTCATCATCGCCTCCTGTAACCTCATCCACACCATGGCACCTCTGAGGGACGCGATAATCGCAGCAGAACCCATCCTCGAGAGTACATCGACCAATTTTAGAAACAAACAACACTAAAGCCATTGCAGCTGCCGGTCTTCTCGGCCAGTTTGCTCCAAGGATGCGTGAGTTGGCAGCGGTGTTGAGGGACGAGAGAACGGACGTCGTGCGGTTGCGAGCAGCAGGAGGATACTCGGATGGAGTAGGAGATGCGAGAGATGTCTTCTTCCCTCTGATGCAGGACTTTGGAGAAATCTACGATGAGGTGAAATATCAGTACTGAGCTCTCAGTAATCCTAGAATGCCAGGCCTGAACATCCAGTGTAACATTCGGAATATTCCAGTACTGCCTCACACAACTCAAGACTACGCTCAAGTGTCCGAACGGCCACGAGCAGACCGACGTCGAGCCAAAGCAGTACAATGTGAGCAAAACTTAGCTGTTATGCAATTTCTTATCGCTCATGTTTGCAGTACTTGCTGGAGGCTCAGAAGTTGCCAGCCGAGTGCACTACCGGAACGATCGATGCACTCTTCAAGAAGAACCTCCTCGCGGACGCTCGCTGCAGTGAATGTGGAACGGCGATGAACCGAGCGGAGGCGGACGTGCAACTCGTGAGTTCTCACCAAAATACATTCGATTACATACATAGGTTCTTCATTGTGAAATTAAGGATGGCCGGTATATCATCGTGGAGATCAATCGAACGGCGTGGGAGAACGGCAGAAGACAGGACCGTACCCTATCGATCACTGGATGCAACGCACAACGAATGCGTGTCCTCGGTGAGCATAATCAATCAGTACTGAGTGACCAAGCCTGGAAAGTCAAGACTGGAGACCTAGGACTGGGAACTTAGGCATGGTAACTCAATGTACACTTGAAGGTCACACCGTGAAGATGGTCGCCTGCATGCAGCACCTCCGGTGGGACAACGGCGACAGTGGACACTACGTCGTGTGGCGAAGAAGCGCTTTTGGACGGTCCGTCGTAGACGATGACAGAGCACCGTACCCGCAGAGGCAACTTCCAAATAAGTTGTCAAACATTCACATCATTGTCTTTGAGAAACTGTAGATAATTATCTGTCTGTGTGTGTGTGTGTGTACATATTCTCAATCAGAAACATTTGCTAATAGAAGTTACTGTTATTGTCGGAATTTCGAATAGTTCGTATTACAGTGTTCTTGTTATCGTTGTTCGTGTCATAAATATGACTTATTTAATTCTCTCTTGAAGTCTCAATACTGGCTATCCAGGACTGACTGTCTTATTATTCCTGGTACCCTAAGCTAAGACACCTAGTACTGGTGTTTCAAGACATATAGATAAATCATGGCTATCGCCATGATTTATATAAAACTTACGAAACCCGCTAAAAAATGGGGGGTGAAGACGCCAGCCTAGGCCTGTTGCCTAGTTCCACGTCTTTCTCCACGCCGTCAGCCTATGAAGCCTAACTGGGCAGCCTGCGGCTGCCCTATAGAAGACTTTTCCTTGTGCCTGAAGGCACAAAAGAAAAAAAGATAGTCTATTTAGGTTAGTGTTTCGGGACCCTGTAAGCTAAAGAGCTATAAAACTTGGGAAAACCCTGATAGACCGTCGCTGCGCGCCGGAAAGAATCTTATAAAAGCGTAGGAGTGATGAGAAAAAAGCAAGTTGAAAAGTTATAAAAAAAACTTGTAAAAATTCTTCGAACTAAGCCTAAGCCTGAGTGTTCAGTAATGGGGAGTCAGTATTGAACATCCAAGCCTAAGTTTCCAGGGCTGAAAGGTCAAGCCTAAGTTTCCAGGGCTGAAGGGTCAAGCCTAAGTTTCCAGGGCTGAAGGGTCAAGCCTAAGTCTCTAGTACTGCCGAACTGAGCCTAAGCCTAACGGCTAGGCCGAAAAACCAGAAAAGCCACTACGGAAGCTCGAAACTTATAAAACTATAGAAATGCTTTGTAACCCTAAGGCAATCGTCAAGCCTAAACGCCCGAAAAAAGACTCGGAAGCTCGAAACTTATAAAACTATAGAAATGCTTTGTAACCCTAAGGCAATCGTCAAGCCTAAACGCCCGAAAAAAGACTCTGGAAGCTCGAAACTTATAAAACTATAGAAATGCTTTGTAACCCTAAGGCAATCGTCAAGCCTAAACGCCCGAAAAAAGACTGGAAGCTCGAAACTTATAAAACTATAGAAATGCTTTGTAACCCTAATACAATCTACAGGCCCAAACGCCCGAAAAAAGACTCTGGAAGCTCGAAACTTATAAAACTATAGCAATGCTTTGTAACCCTAAGGCAATCGTCAAGCCTAAACGCCCGAAAAAAAGACTCTGGAAGCTTGAAACTTATAAAACTATAGAAATGCTTTGTAACCCTAAGGCAATCGTCAAGCCTAAACGCCCGAAAAAAGACTGGAAGCTCGAAACTTATAAAACTATAGAAATGCTTGTAACCCTAATACAATCTACAGGCCCAAACGCCCGAAAAAAGACTCTGGAAGCTCGAAACTTATAAAACTATAGCAATGCTTTGTAACCCTAAGGCAATCGTCAAGCCTAAACGCCCGAAAAAAAGACTCTGGAAGCTTGAAACTTATAAAACTATAGAAATGCTTTGTAACCCTAAGGCAATCGTCAAGCCTAAACGCCCGAAAAAAGACTGGAAGCTCGAAACTTATAAAACTATAGAAATGCTTTGTAACCCTAATACAATCTACAGGCCCAAACGCCCGAAAAAAGACTCTGGAAGCTCGAAACTTATAAAACTATAGAAATGCTTTGTAACCCTAAGGCAATCGTCAAGCCTAAACGCCCGAAAAAAGACTCTGGAAGCTCGAAACTTATAAAACTATAGAAATGCTTTGTAAGCCTAAGGCAATCGTCAAGCCTAAACGCCCGAAAAAAGACTCTGGAAGCTTGAAACTTATAAAACTATAGAAATGCTTTGTAACCCTAAGGCAATCGTCAAGCCTAAACGCCCGAAAAAAGACTGGAAGCTCGAAACTTATAAAACTATAGAAATGCTCCTAGTTATTCCGCCGCTCTGCGGCGGAAGGTTCTATCCTGACAGCCAAAACCTAAATAGGCCCTTTATTCATCTTTTACAGACTTGCGTGATGCTAGCGCCCTTCACCCTTCTAGTACTGATTCGTCAGTACTGAAGCACTGGAGGTCCATTGTTGACCTCAGTTAGAGTGTATAGAGCCTCGAAGTAGCTGATTTGCTCATTGCAGATCGCAACCATGGCTGCGCCAGGTCGTGTGCTCGAAGGTCTCCCCTCGAACGACGAAGTAGCCGCTGAGCGCCTCACCCACGTGCCCCTTGCCTTTCGTCATTACGACACTAACGAGGAGTTCAGGCTAGTCAAATGCAATTAATATTGAAATAAGTCCAGACTTTTCAGATTCGTTCTGAACCAGATGGCAGTTCGGTACGCCAACAATGACTCGAAGATGTCATCAATGTAAGGGACCAAAGATCATCATCAATTACTCTTGTTCATATGAATTGTTGCAGTACCTACTCACTCTCTTCCGATCGGTCGAGGGAAATGCCCGCCTTCGAGGAATCATCTCTACGAAGAATTTTGCTTTGGGTGGTATCCGTTGCTACGGTTAAGCCAGATCATTCAGTTCACCTTGTTCTAATGATAAATACATTCATTCATCAGTACTGGGATATCAGTAATCACAATTCATTACTGACCAGCCATGCCTGAACGGCTAGGCTTACTCTTTGGCGCGTCGCATCACGCAAGTCTGTAAAAGATGAATAAAGGGCCTATTTAGGTTTTGGCTGTCAGGATAGAACCTTCCGCCGCAGAGCGGCGGAATAACTAGGAGCATTTCTATAGTTTTATAAGTTTCGAGCTTCCAGTCTTTTTTCGGGCGTTTAGGCTTGACGATTGCCTTAGGGTTACAAAGCATTTCTATAGTTTTATAAGTTTCAAGCTTCCAGAGTCTTTTTTCGGGCGTTTAGGCTTGACGATTGCCTTAGGCTTACAAAGCATTTCTATAGTTTTATAAGTTTCGAGCTTCCAGAGTCTTTTTTCGGGCGTTTAGGCTTGACGATTGCCTTAGGGTTACAAAGCATTTCTATAGTTTTATAAGTTTCGAGCTTCCAGAGTCTTTTTTCGGGCGTTTGGGCCTGTAGATTGTATTAGGGTTACAAAGCATTTCTATAGTTTTATAAGTTTCGAGCTTCCAGTCTTTTTTCGGGCGTTTAGGCTTGACGATTGCCTTAGGGTTACAAAGCATTTCTATAGTTTTATAAGTTTCAAGCTTCCAGAGTCTTTTTTTCGGGCGTTTAGGCTTGACGATTGCCTTAGGGTTACAAAGCATTGCTATAGTTTTATAAGTTTCGAGCTTCCAGAGTCTTTTTTCGGGCGTTTGGGCCTGTAGATTGTATTAGGGTTACAAGCATTTCTATAGTTTTATAAGTTTCGAGCTTCCAGTCTTTTTTCGGGCGTTTAGGCTTGACGATTGCCTTAGGGTTACAAAGCATTTCTATAGTTTTATAAGTTTCAAGCTTCCAGAGTCTTTTTTTCGGGCGTTTAGGCTTGACGATTGCCTTAGGGTTACAAAGCATTGCTATAGTTTTATAAGTTTCGAGCTTCCAGAGTCTTTTTTCGGGCGTTTGGGCCTGTAGATTGTATTAGGGTTACAAAGCATTTCTATAGTTTTATAAGTTTCGAGCTTCCAGTCTTTTTTCGGGCGTTTAGGCTTGACGATTGCCTTAGGGTTACAAAGCATTTCTATAGTTTTATAAGTTTCGAGCTTCCAGAGTCTTTTTTCGGGCGTTTAGGCTTGACGATTGCCTTAGGGTTACAAAGCATTTCTATAGTTTTATAAGTTTCGAGCTTCCGAGTCTTTTTTCGGGCGTTTAGGCTTGACGATTGCCTTAGGGTTACAAAGCATTTCTATAGTTTTATAAGTTTCGAGCTTCCGTAGTGGCTTTTCTGGTTTTTCGGCCTAGCCGTTAGGCTTAGGCTCAGTTCGGCAGTACTAGAGACTTAGGCTTGACCCTTCAGCCCTGGAAACTTAGGCTTGACCCTTCAGCCCTGGAAACTTAGGCTTGACCTTTCAGCCCTGGAAACTTAGGCTTGGATGTTCAATACTGACTCCCCATTACTGAACACTCAGGCTTAGGCTTAGTTCGAAGAATTTTTACAAGTTTTTTTTATAACTTTTCAACTTGCTTTTTTCTCATCACTCCTACGCTTTTATAAGATTCTTTCCGGCGCGCAGCGACGGTCTATCAGGGTTTTCCCAAGTTTTATAGCTCTTTAGCTTACAGGGTCCCGAAACACTAACCTAAATAGACTATCTTTTTTTCTTTTGTGCCTTCAGGCACAAGGAAAAGTCTTCTATAGGGCAGCCGCAGGCTGCCCAGTTAGGCTTCATAGGCTGACGGCGTGGAGAAAGACGTGGAACTAGGCAACAGGCCTAGGCTGGCGTCTTCACCCCCCATTTTTTAGCGGGTTAGGCTTGGCTGCAGGCGAAATCCCATTTCGCCTGCAGCTATTTAGGTTTGGGTTTGGGGGTTTTTGGCTGTAAAAATCTTTTTTATATACCAGGGAATCCGTAACTTTGCTCCCTATGGAGTCTAAGCTCTAAATCCTTTTCCGAATGCTTTTGCATCGCGAGCTGAGTCGAATGCGCTATTGACCTAAGGTCTAACTTAACCCTAAGTACCTTAACTTAAGGTCACATTTCGTGGCCTAGGCGTCTTTCCGTCACGGGGGCGGTGCCTAGGCGGTGCCTAGTACTGGGTTCTCAAGTGTCACATTGATACTTGGGAAGGTGTAACAGCATACTGTAACCTACAGTACCATAAGGGTTACTGTAACGCTACCGTAACCTAATTAGAACGGTAGATGTCGGATACGGTAGGGGGTTACGGTAGCGCTACTGTAACCTCATTAGAACGTAATTGGATAGTACTGGAGGCCCAGGACTGACTGGAGACCCAGTACTGGAGGCCCAGGACTGACTGGAGACCCAGTACTGGAGGCCCAGGACTGACTGGAGACCCAGTACTGGAGGCCCAGGACTGACTGGAGACCCAGTACTGGAGGCCCAGGACTGACTGGAGACCCAGTACTGGAGGCCCAGGACTGACTGGAGACCCAGTACTGGAGGCGCAGGACTGACTGGAGACCCAGTACTGGAGGCCCAGGACTGACTGGAGACCCAGTACTGGCAGGAGAACCATTACTGACTGGGCAGTCATGCTTACGTGCGACAAGCCTGAACAGCTAGTCCTGGCATTTATTGAGTGGGAGTGACATTTTGAAGTGGGCGGAGTCAGACGCCTCTCCCTCGCCTCCGCCTCCGCCTCCTCATTCATGCGCGTGCGCTCACCTCGGAAGGTGACCCCTCCTCTGCGGTCCTATTTCCCGTTATTATTGTTACTTGATTCATCAGTACTAACGCTACCGTAACCTAATTAGAACTTAATTGAACCTAGCACTGGAGAACCAGTACTGACTGGAGAGGTACGGTAGGGAGTGACATTTCGAAGTGGGCGGAGTCAGACGCCTCTCCCTCGCCTCCGCCTCCGCCTCCTCATTCATGCGCGTGCGCTCACCTCGGAAGCCTGATGGTGAGAATAGAGAAAAAGAATAGGATGGAGATCTAAAGATATTGACAATTGGTTGCAGGCGGATGGCTCGGCGACTCCGATGGCCCTCTTTGCGACAAACGCAGAGGTCCGCGACTTCAACCAGCTGGTTGTAGGGCTTCTACAGCTCAACAGCTGCGTTGTCGTCGCGGAGGACTCGTTCAAGCGCAAAGAGTTCGCAGATAATTGAGATTTGAAAATACATCGCCGTATCATCACTAGATATCCTGAATTTCAGATAGCACCGGAGCAGAATCGAGAAGCAGACGAGGCGACAAGGCGAGACGACGCATCTACCAAGAGGCCGACTACGACGTCTCTCGTCGTCCGGGATCTCGTCGATCTGCAAAGAAGAAGCGGCCCGAGAATGGAGAAGATGGCGAGGATGCGAGGAACGAAGACGACACGAACAAGGCAGCCGGATTGGAGCAGAACTTGCTGCTAGCGGAGAATGGTGAGCCAGGACTACCTTGCCAGTACTAGATACTCAGGACTGGTGTACCATGCCTAAACTTCTAAACTTGTCTCATTTAAGGACGTGTGATGCTGCGTCGCAATCTGCATGCCCCTTCTGGACTCGTCAATGGAGCATGTGGAGTGCTGAAGAAGATCGTCATGAGCTCGGACGGAGAGGCCATCGCGCTTCGCGTACTCTTCGACGACCAACAGGAACGACTCCTCGAGAAGGTGCTACATAGCCTAATAGCGTGTCTGTTCAAAGTACATACCAAACCATTGAACAGGTCTCAGCCACGTTCGACATCAGCGACGATCAACAGCAGACTCGGCGCCAGTTCCCGGTCACGATGGCGTTCGGAGCCACGGTGCACAAGGCGCAGGTAAATATGACTTAAAAGATATATAGTGTCTACTCACTGGACGTTCATTCCTGACTATCCAATACTGGAAGCCTAAGCATGGTTGTTCAGGGCTTGACTCTGTCTGGTGTTATCGTCTCGACGAAGCACTTCTTCGCGAGGGCACCCGCACAGGGCTTCGTTGCGCTGTCGCGAGTCCGCACGCTCGACACCCTCTACCTCGTCGATCTGCACCCGGAGAAGCTCATCTGCTGCCGGAGAGCCCTGCAGAAGTACAACGAGCTTCGTGCTTCCATCGGACTTCCGCAATTCGACGACCCGATCAAGAGAAGGCGAGCAGCTGCGGAGCAAGAAGATGCCCCTACTGCCGACGGTGGCGTGCCTCCTGCCACTCCAGCTGGTAGACCTACCCCAAGGAGGCGAAATACCACATCGAGTGCACGAGTGCGGATCCCTGTGCGAACACCCACTGCCGAAGGCGAGACACCAACTACAACGAGGCCAAAGAAGAAGAGAGGGAAGAAAGGAGCGGAGGACGAGGAGCGTGGAGACAGTGGCGACGACATGAACGATGAGGAGGTATGAAAAAATTATCTTGACACCCAGTACTGAGTATCTAGGCATGAGCTTCCAAGCCTGGGCCATCAGTCCTGGAGTATAAGTTATTCCCTTACAGTACTTCCCCTCGCCGAAGAAGCGTGCGAAGGCTGCACCGAAGGAGAAGCAACGAGCAGGACTCGAGGACGTCCAAATCGAGCCAGTAAGTCTATCGTTTCTCAAAGTTTGTTATACAATTATCTTTAGGCGCTGACACTGAGAGACTACGGTCACGCTGACTGCTTCATCATCGCCTCCTGTAACCTCATCCACACCATGGCACCTCTGAGGGACGCGATAATCGCAGCAGAACCCATCCTCGAGAGTACATCGACCAATTTTAGAAACAAACAACACTAAAGCCATTGCAGCTGCCGGTCTTCTCGGCCAGTTTGCTCCAAGGATGCGTGAGTTGGCAGCGGTGTTGAGGGACGAGAGAACGGACGTCGTGCGGTTGCGAGCAGCAGGAGGATACTCGGATGGAGTAGGAGATGCGAGAGATGTCTTCTTCCCTCTGATGCAGGACTTTGGAGAAATCTACGATGAGGTGAAATATCAGTACTGAGCTCTCAGTAATCCTAGAATGCCAGGCCTGAACATCCAGTGTAACATTCGGAATATTCCAGTACTGCCTCACACAACTCAAGACTACGCTCAAGTGTCCGAACGGCCACGAGCAGACCGACGTCGAGCCAAAGCAGTACAATGTGAGCAAAACTTAGCTGTTATGCAATTTCTTATCGCTCATGTTTGCAGTACTTGCTGGAGGCTCAGAAGTTGCCAGCCGAGTGCACTACCGGAACGATCGATGCACTCTTCAAGAAGAACCTCCTCGCGGACGCTCGCTGCAGTGAATGTGGAACGGCGATGAACCGAGCGGAGGCGGACGTGCAACTCGTGAGTTCTCACCAAAATACATTCGATTACATACATAGGTTCTTCATTGTGAAATTAAGGATGGCCGGTATATCATCGTGGAGATCAATCGAACGGCGTGGGAGAACGGCAGAAGACAGGACCGTACCCTATCGATCACTGGATGCAACGCACAACGAATGCGTGTCCTCGGTGAGCATAATCAATCAGTACTGAGTGACCAAGCCTGGAAAGTCAAGACTGGAGACCTAGGACTGGGAACTTAGGCATGGTAACTCAATGTACACTTGAAGGTCACACCGTGAAGATGGTCGCCTGCATGCAGCACCTCCGGTGGGACAACGGCGACAGTGGACACTACGTCGTGTGGCGAAGAAGCGCTTTTGGACGGTCCGTCGTAGACGATGACAGAGCACCGTACCCGCAGAGGCAACTTCCAAATAAGTTGTCAAACATTCACATCATTGTCTTTGAGAAACTGTAGATAATTATCTGTCTGTGTGTGTGTGTGTGTACATATTCTCAATCAGAAACATTTGCTAATAGAAGTTACTGTTATTGTCGGAATTTCGAATAGTTCGTATTACAGTGTTCTTGTTATCGTTGTTCGTGTCATAAATATGACTTATTTAATTCTCTCTTGAAGTCTCAATACTGGCTATCCAGGACTGACTGTCTTATTATTCCTGGTACCCTAAGCTAAGACACCTAGTACTGGTGTTTCAAGACATATAGATAAATCATGGCTATCGCCATGATTTATATAAAACTTACGAAACCCGCTAAAAAATGGGGGGTGAAGACGCCAGCCTAGGCCTGTTGCCTAGTTCCACGTCTTTCTCCACGCCGTCAGCCTATGAAGCCTAACTGGGCAGCCTGCGGCTGCCCTATAGAAGACTTTTCCTTGTGCCTGAAGGCACAAAAGAAAAAAAGATAGTCTATTTAGGTTAGTGTTTCGGGACCCTGTAAGCTAAAGAGCTATAAAACTTGGGAAAACCCTGATAGACCGTCGCTGCGCGCCGGAAAGAATCTTATAAAAGCGTAGGAGTGATGAGAAAAAAGCAAGTTGAAAAGTTATAAAAAAAACTTGTAAAAATTCTTCGAACTAAGCCTAAGCCTGAGTGTTCAGTAATGGGGAGTCAGTATTGAACATCCAAGCCTAAGTTTCCAGGGCTGAAAGGTCAAGCCTAAGTTTCCAGGGCTGAAGGGTCAAGCCTAAGTTTCCAGGGCTGAAGGGTCAAGCCTAAGTCTCTAGTACTGCCGAACTGAGCCTAAGCCTAACGGCTAGGCCGAAAAACCAGAAAAGCCACTACGGAAGCTCGAAACTTATAAAACTATAGAAATGCTTTGTAACCCTAAGGCAATCGTCAAGCCTAAACGCCCGAAAAAAGACTCGGAAGCTCGAAACTTATAAAACTATAGAAATGCTTTGTAACCCTAAGGCAATCGTCAAGCCTAAACGCCCGAAAAAAGACTCTGGAAGCTCGAAACTTATAAAACTATAGAAATGCTTTGTAACCCTAAGGCAATCGTCAAGCCTAAACGCCCGAAAAAAGACTGGAAGCTCGAAACTTATAAAACTATAGAAATGCTTTGTAACCCTAATACAATCTACAGGCCCAAACGCCCGAAAAAAGACTCTGGAAGCTCGAAACTTATAAAACTATAGCAATGCTTTGTAACCCTAAGGCAATCGTCAAGCCTAAACGCCCGAAAAAAAGACTCTGGAAGCTTGAAACTTATAAAACTATAGAAATGCTTTGTAACCCTAAGGCAATCGTCAAGCCTAAACGCCCGAAAAAAGACTGGAAGCTCGAAACTTATAAAACTATAGAAATGCTTGTAACCCTAATACAATCTACAGGCCCAAACGCCCGAAAAAAGACTCTGGAAGCTCGAAACTTATAAAACTATAGCAATGCTTTGTAACCCTAAGGCAATCGTCAAGCCTAAACGCCCGAAAAAAAGACTCTGGAAGCTTGAAACTTATAAAACTATAGAAATGCTTTGTAACCCTAAGGCAATCGTCAAGCCTAAACGCCCGAAAAAAGACTGGAAGCTCGAAACTTATAAAACTATAGAAATGCTTTGTAACCCTAATACAATCTACAGGCCCAAACGCCCGAAAAAAGACTCTGGAAGCTCGAAACTTATAAAACTATAGAAATGCTTTGTAACCCTAAGGCAATCGTCAAGCCTAAACGCCCGAAAAAAGACTCTGGAAGCTCGAAACTTATAAAACTATAGAAATGCTTTGTAAGCCTAAGGCAATCGTCAAGCCTAAACGCCCGAAAAAAGACTCTGGAAGCTTGAAACTTATAAAACTATAGAAATGCTTTGTAACCCTAAGGCAATCGTCAAGCCTAAACGCCCGAAAAAAGACTGGAAGCTCGAAACTTATAAAACTATAGAAATGCTCCTAGTTATTCCGCCGCTCTGCGGCGGAAGGTTCTATCCTGACAGCCAAAACCTAAATAGGCCCTTTATTCATCTTTTACAGACTTGCGTGATGCTAGCGCCCTTCACCCTTCTAGTACTGATTCGTCAGTACTGAAGCACTGGAGGTCCATTGTTGACCTCAGTTAGAGTGTATAGAGCCTCGAAGTAGCTGATTTGCTCATTGCAGATCGCAACCATGGCTGCGCCAGGTCGTGTGCTCGAAGGTCTCCCCTCGAACGACGAAGTAGCCGCTGAGCGCCTCACCCACGTGCCCCTTGCCTTTCGTCATTACGACACTAACGAGGAGTTCAGGCTAGTCAAATGCAATTAATATTGAAATAAGTCCAGACTTTTCAGATTCGTTCTGAACCAGATGGCAGTTCGGTACGCCAACAATGACTCGAAGATGTCATCAATGTAAGGGACCAAAGATCATCATCAATTACTCTTGTTCATATGAATTGTTGCAGTACCTACTCACTCTCTTCCGATCGGTCGAGGGAAATGCCCGCCTTCGAGGAATCATCTCTACGAAGAATTTTGCTTTGGGTGGTATCCGTTGCTACGGTTAAGCCAGATCATTCAGTTCACCTTGTTCTAATGATAAATACATTCATTCATCAGTACTGGGATATCAGTAATCACAATTCATTACTGACCAGCCATGCCTGAACGGCTAGGCTTACTCTTTGGCGCGTCGCATCACGCAAGTCTGTAAAAGATGAATAAAGGGCCTATTTAGGTTTTGGCTGTCAGGATAGAACCTTCCGCCGCAGAGCGGCGGAATAACTAGGAGCATTTCTATAGTTTTATAAGTTTCGAGCTTCCAGTCTTTTTTCGGGCGTTTAGGCTTGACGATTGCCTTAGGGTTACAAAGCATTTCTATAGTTTTATAAGTTTCAAGCTTCCAGAGTCTTTTTTCGGGCGTTTAGGCTTGACGATTGCCTTAGGCTTACAAAGCATTTCTATAGTTTTATAAGTTTCGAGCTTCCAGAGTCTTTTTTCGGGCGTTTAGGCTTGACGATTGCCTTAGGGTTACAAAGCATTTCTATAGTTTTATAAGTTTCGAGCTTCCAGAGTCTTTTTTCGGGCGTTTGGGCCTGTAGATTGTATTAGGGTTACAAAGCATTTCTATAGTTTTATAAGTTTCGAGCTTCCAGTCTTTTTTCGGGCGTTTAGGCTTGACGATTGCCTTAGGGTTACAAAGCATTTCTATAGTTTTATAAGTTTCAAGCTTCCAGAGTCTTTTTTTCGGGCGTTTAGGCTTGACGATTGCCTTAGGGTTACAAAGCATTGCTATAGTTTTATAAGTTTCGAGCTTCCAGAGTCTTTTTTCGGGCGTTTGGGCCTGTAGATTGTATTAGGGTTACAAGCATTTCTATAGTTTTATAAGTTTCGAGCTTCCAGTCTTTTTTCGGGCGTTTAGGCTTGACGATTGCCTTAGGGTTACAAAGCATTTCTATAGTTTTATAAGTTTCAAGCTTCCAGAGTCTTTTTTTCGGGCGTTTAGGCTTGACGATTGCCTTAGGGTTACAAAGCATTGCTATAGTTTTATAAGTTTCGAGCTTCCAGAGTCTTTTTTCGGGCGTTTGGGCCTGTAGATTGTATTAGGGTTACAAAGCATTTCTATAGTTTTATAAGTTTCGAGCTTCCAGTCTTTTTTCGGGCGTTTAGGCTTGACGATTGCCTTAGGGTTACAAAGCATTTCTATAGTTTTATAAGTTTCGAGCTTCCAGAGTCTTTTTTCGGGCGTTTAGGCTTGACGATTGCCTTAGGGTTACAAAGCATTTCTATAGTTTTATAAGTTTCGAGCTTCCGAGTCTTTTTTCGGGCGTTTAGGCTTGACGATTGCCTTAGGGTTACAAAGCATTTCTATAGTTTTATAAGTTTCGAGCTTCCGTAGTGGCTTTTCTGGTTTTTCGGCCTAGCCGTTAGGCTTAGGCTCAGTTCGGCAGTACTAGAGACTTAGGCTTGACCCTTCAGCCCTGGAAACTTAGGCTTGACCCTTCAGCCCTGGAAACTTAGGCTTGACCTTTCAGCCCTGGAAACTTAGGCTTGGATGTTCAATACTGACTCCCCATTACTGAACACTCAGGCTTAGGCTTAGTTCGAAGAATTTTTACAAGTTTTTTTTATAACTTTTCAACTTGCTTTTTTCTCATCACTCCTACGCTTTTATAAGATTCTTTCCGGCGCGCAGCGACGGTCTATCAGGGTTTTCCCAAGTTTTATAGCTCTTTAGCTTACAGGGTCCCGAAACACTAACCTAAATAGACTATCTTTTTTTCTTTTGTGCCTTCAGGCACAAGGAAAAGTCTTCTATAGGGCAGCCGCAGGCTGCCCAGTTAGGCTTCATAGGCTGACGGCGTGGAGAAAGACGTGGAACTAGGCAACAGGCCTAGGCTGGCGTCTTCACCCCCCATTTTTTAGCGGGTTAGGCTTGGCTGCAGGCGAAATCCCATTTCGCCTGCAGCTATTTAGGTTTGGGTTTGGGGGTTTTTGGCTGTAAAAATCTTTTTTATATACCAGGGAATCCGTAACTTTGCTCCCTATGGAGTCTAAGCTCTAAATCCTTTTCCGAATGCTTTTGCATCGCGAGCTGAGTCGAATGCGCTATTGACCTAAGGTCTAACTTAACCCTAAGTACCTTAACTTAAGGTCACATTTCGTGGCCTAGGCGTCTTTCCGTCACGGGGGCGGTGCCTAGGCGGTGCCTAGTACTGGGTTCTCAAGTGTCACATTGATACTTGGGAAGGTGTAACAGCATACTGTAACCTACAGTACCATAAGGGTTACTGTAACGCTACCGTAACCTAATTAGAACGGTAGATGTCGGATACGGTAGGGGGTTACGGTAGCGCTACTGTAACCTCATTAGAACGTAATTGGATAGTACTGGAGGCCCAGGACTGACTGGAGACCCAGTACTGGAGGCCCAGGACTGACTGGAGACCCAGTACTGGAGGCCCAGGACTGACTGGAGACCCAGTACTGGAGGCCCAGGACTGACTGGAGACCCAGTACTGGAGGCCCAGGACTGACTGGAGACCCAGTACTGGAGGCCCAGGACTGACTGGAGACCCAGTACTGGAGGCGCAGGACTGACTGGAGACCCAGTACTGGAGGCCCAGGACTGACTGGAGACCCAGTACTGGCAGGAGAACCATTACTGACTGGGCAGTCATGCTTACGTGCGACAAGCCTGAACAGCTAGTCCTGGCATTTATTGAGTGGGAGTGACATTTTGAAGTGGGCGGAGTCAGACGCCTCTCCCTCGCCTCCGCCTCCGCCTCCTCATTCATGCGCGTGCGCTCACCTCGGAAGGTGACCCCTCCTCTGCGGTCCTATTTCCCGTTATTATTGTTACTTGATTCATCAGTACTAACGCTACCGTAACCTAATTAGAACTTAATTGAACCTAGCACTGGAGAACCAGTACTGACTGGAGAGGTACGGTAGGGAGTGACATTTCGAAGTGGGCGGAGTCAGACGCCTCTCCCTCGCCTCCGCCTCCGCCTCCTCATTCATGCGCGTGCGCTCACCTCGGAAGCCTGATGGTGAGAATAGAGAAAAAGAATAGGATGGAGATCTAAAGATATTGACAATTGGTTGCAGGCGGATGGCTCGGCGACTCCGATGGCCCTCTTTGCGACAAACGCAGAGGTCCGCGACTTCAACCAGCTGGTTGTAGGGCTTCTACAGCTCAACAGCTGCGTTGTCGTCGCGGAGGACTCGTTCAAGCGCAAAGAGTTCGCAGATAATTGAGATTTGAAAATACATCGCCGTATCATCACTAGATATCCTGAATTTCAGATAGCACCGGAGCAGAATCGAGAAGCAGACGAGGCGACAAGGCGAGACGACGCATCTACCAAGAGGCCGACTACGACGTCTCTCGTCGTCCGGGATCTCGTCGATCTGCAAAGAAGAAGCGGCCCGAGAATGGAGAAGATGGCGAGGATGCGAGGAACGAAGACGACACGAACAAGGCAGCCGGATTGGAGCAGAACTTGCTGCTAGCGGAGAATGGTGAGCCAGGACTACCTTGCCAGTACTAGATACTCAGGACTGGTGTACCATGCCTAAACTTCTAAACTTGTCTCATTTAAGGACGTGTGATGCTGCGTCGCAATCTGCATGCCCCTTCTGGACTCGTCAATGGAGCATGTGGAGTGCTGAAGAAGATCGTCATGAGCTCGGACGGAGAGGCCATCGCGCTTCGCGTACTCTTCGACGACCAACAGGAACGACTCCTCGAGAAGGTGCTACATAGCCTAATAGCGTGTCTGTTCAAAGTACATACCAAACCATTGAACAGGTCTCAGCCACGTTCGACATCAGCGACGATCAACAGCAGACTCGGCGCCAGTTCCCGGTCACGATGGCGTTCGGAGCCACGGTGCACAAGGCGCAGGTAAATATGACTTAAAAGATATATAGTGTCTACTCACTGGACGTTCATTCCTGACTATCCAATACTGGAAGCCTAAGCATGGTTGTTCAGGGCTTGACTCTGTCTGGTGTTATCGTCTCGACGAAGCACTTCTTCGCGAGGGCACCCGCACAGGGCTTCGTTGCGCTGTCGCGAGTCCGCACGCTCGACACCCTCTACCTCGTCGATCTGCACCCGGAGAAGCTCATCTGCTGCCGGAGAGCCCTGCAGAAGTACAACGAGCTTCGTGCTTCCATCGGACTTCCGCAATTCGACGACCCGATCAAGAGAAGGCGAGCAGCTGCGGAGCAAGAAGATGCCCCTACTGCCGACGGTGGCGTGCCTCCTGCCACTCCAGCTGGTAGACCTACCCCAAGGAGGCGAAATACCACATCGAGTGCACGAGTGCGGATCCCTGTGCGAACACCCACTGCCGAAGGCGAGACACCAACTACAACGAGGCCAAAGAAGAAGAGAGGGAAGAAAGGAGCGGAGGACGAGGAGCGTGGAGACAGTGGCGACGACATGAACGATGAGGAGGTATGAAAAAATTATCTTGACACCCAGTACTGAGTATCTAGGCATGAGCTTCCAAGCCTGGGCCATCAGTCCTGGAGTATAAGTTATTCCCTTACAGTACTTCCCCTCGCCGAAGAAGCGTGCGAAGGCTGCACCGAAGGAGAAGCAACGAGCAGGACTCGAGGACGTCCAAATCGAGCCAGTAAGTCTATCGTTTCTCAAAGTTTGTTATACAATTATCTTTAGGCGCTGACACTGAGAGACTACGGTCACGCTGACTGCTTCATCATCGCCTCCTGTAACCTCATCCACACCATGGCACCTCTGAGGGACGCGATAATCGCAGCAGAACCCATCCTCGAGAGTACATCGACCAATTTTAGAAACAAACAACACTAAAGCCATTGCAGCTGCCGGTCTTCTCGGCCAGTTTGCTCCAAGGATGCGTGAGTTGGCAGCGGTGTTGAGGGACGAGAGAACGGACGTCGTGCGGTTGCGAGCAGCAGGAGGATACTCGGATGGAGTAGGAGATGCGAGAGATGTCTTCTTCCCTCTGATGCAGGACTTTGGAGAAATCTACGATGAGGTGAAATATCAGTACTGAGCTCTCAGTAATCCTAGAATGCCAGGCCTGAACATCCAGTGTAACATTCGGAATATTCCAGTACTGCCTCACACAACTCAAGACTACGCTCAAGTGTCCGAACGGCCACGAGCAGACCGACGTCGAGCCAAAGCAGTACAATGTGAGCAAAACTTAGCTGTTATGCAATTTCTTATCGCTCATGTTTGCAGTACTTGCTGGAGGCTCAGAAGTTGCCAGCCGAGTGCACTACCGGAACGATCGATGCACTCTTCAAGAAGAACCTCCTCGCGGACGCTCGCTGCAGTGAATGTGGAACGGCGATGAACCGAGCGGAGGCGGACGTGCAACTCGTGAGTTCTCACCAAAATACATTCGATTACATACATAGGTTCTTCATTGTGAAATTAAGGATGGCCGGTATATCATCGTGGAGATCAATCGAACGGCGTGGGAGAACGGCAGAAGACAGGACCGTACCCTATCGATCACTGGATGCAACGCACAACGAATGCGTGTCCTCGGTGAGCATAATCAATCAGTACTGAGTGACCAAGCCTGGAAAGTCAAGACTGGAGACCTAGGACTGGGAACTTAGGCATGGTAACTCAATGTACACTTGAAGGTCACACCGTGAAGATGGTCGCCTGCATGCAGCACCTCCGGTGGGACAACGGCGACAGTGGACACTACGTCGTGTGGCGAAGAAGCGCTTTTGGACGGTCCGTCGTAGACGATGACAGAGCACCGTACCCGCAGAGGCAACTTCCAAATAAGTTGTCAAACATTCACATCATTGTCTTTGAGAAACTGTAGATAATTATCTGTCTGTGTGTGTGTGTGTGTACATATTCTCAATCAGAAACATTTGCTAATAGAAGTTACTGTTATTGTCGGAATTTCGAATAGTTCGTATTACAGTGTTCTTGTTATCGTTGTTCGTGTCATAAATATGACTTATTTAATTCTCTCTTGAAGTCTCAATACTGGCTATCCAGGACTGACTGTCTTATTATTCCTGGTACCCTAAGCTAAGACACCTAGTACTGGTGTTTCAAGACATATAGATAAATCATGGCTATCGCCATGATTTATATAAAACTTACGAAACCCGCTAAAAAATGGGGGGTGAAGACGCCAGCCTAGGCCTGTTGCCTAGTTCCACGTCTTTCTCCACGCCGTCAGCCTATGAAGCCTAACTGGGCAGCCTGCGGCTGCCCTATAGAAGACTTTTCCTTGTGCCTGAAGGCACAAAAGAAAAAAAGATAGTCTATTTAGGTTAGTGTTTCGGGACCCTGTAAGCTAAAGAGCTATAAAACTTGGGAAAACCCTGATAGACCGTCGCTGCGCGCCGGAAAGAATCTTATAAAAGCGTAGGAGTGATGAGAAAAAAGCAAGTTGAAAAGTTATAAAAAAAACTTGTAAAAATTCTTCGAACTAAGCCTAAGCCTGAGTGTTCAGTAATGGGGAGTCAGTATTGAACATCCAAGCCTAAGTTTCCAGGGCTGAAAGGTCAAGCCTAAGTTTCCAGGGCTGAAGGGTCAAGCCTAAGTTTCCAGGGCTGAAGGGTCAAGCCTAAGTCTCTAGTACTGCCGAACTGAGCCTAAGCCTAACGGCTAGGCCGAAAAACCAGAAAAGCCACTACGGAAGCTCGAAACTTATAAAACTATAGAAATGCTTTGTAACCCTAAGGCAATCGTCAAGCCTAAACGCCCGAAAAAAGACTCGGAAGCTCGAAACTTATAAAACTATAGAAATGCTTTGTAACCCTAAGGCAATCGTCAAGCCTAAACGCCCGAAAAAAGACTCTGGAAGCTCGAAACTTATAAAACTATAGAAATGCTTTGTAACCCTAAGGCAATCGTCAAGCCTAAACGCCCGAAAAAAGACTGGAAGCTCGAAACTTATAAAACTATAGAAATGCTTTGTAACCCTAATACAATCTACAGGCCCAAACGCCCGAAAAAAGACTCTGGAAGCTCGAAACTTATAAAACTATAGCAATGCTTTGTAACCC
Source organism: Pristionchus entomophagus (assembly GCA_036245825.1). Classification (NCBI taxonomy): domain Eukaryota; kingdom Metazoa; phylum Nematoda; class Chromadorea; order Rhabditida; family Neodiplogasteridae; genus Pristionchus; species Pristionchus entomophagus. The sequence goes on from BTSX01000003.1 coordinate 37,537,762, forward strand.
TAAGGCAATCGTCAAGCCTAAACGCCCGAAAAAAAGACTCTGGAAGCTTGAAACTTATAAAACTATAGAAATGCTTTGTAACCCTAAGGCAATCGTCAAGCCTAAACGCCCGAAAAAAGACTGGAAGCTCGAAACTTATAAAACTATAGAAATGCTTGTAACCCTAATACAATCTACAGGCCCAAACGCCCGAAAAAAGACTCTGGAAGCTCGAAACTTATAAAACTATAGCAATGCTTTGTAACCCTAAGGCAATCGTCAAGCCTAAACGCCCGAAAAAAAGACTCTGGAAGCTTGAAACTTATAAAACTATAGAAATGCTTTGTAACCCTAAGGCAATCGTCAAGCCTAAACGCCCGAAAAAAGACTGGAAGCTCGAAACTTATAAAACTATAGAAATGCTTTGTAACCCTAATACAATCTACAGGCCCAAACGCCCGAAAAAAGACTCTGGAAGCTCGAAACTTATAAAACTATAGAAATGCTTTGTAACCCTAAGGCAATCGTCAAGCCTAAACGCCCGAAAAAAGACTCTGGAAGCTCGAAACTTATAAAACTATAGAAATGCTTTGTAAGCCTAAGGCAATCGTCAAGCCTAAACGCCCGAAAAAAGACTCTGGAAGCTTGAAACTTATAAAACTATAGAAATGCTTTGTAACCCTAAGGCAATCGTCAAGCCTAAACGCCCGAAAAAAGACTGGAAGCTCGAAACTTATAAAACTATAGAAATGCTCCTAGTTATTCCGCCGCTCTGCGGCGGAAGGTTCTATCCTGACAGCCAAAACCTAAATAGGCCCTTTATTCATCTTTTACAGACTTGCGTGATGCTAGCGCCCTTCACCCTTCTAGTACTGATTCGTCAGTACTGAAGCACTGGAGGTCCATTGTTGACCTCAGTTAGAGTGTATAGAGCCTCGAAGTAGCTGATTTGCTCATTGCAGATCGCAACCATGGCTGCGCCAGGTCGTGTGCTCGAAGGTCTCCCCTCGAACGACGAAGTAGCCGCTGAGCGCCTCACCCACGTGCCCCTTGCCTTTCGTCATTACGACACTAACGAGGAGTTCAGGCTAGTCAAATGCAATTAATATTGAAATAAGTCCAGACTTTTCAGATTCGTTCTGAACCAGATGGCAGTTCGGTACGCCAACAATGACTCGAAGATGTCATCAATGTAAGGGACCAAAGATCATCATCAATTACTCTTGTTCATATGAATTGTTGCAGTACCTACTCACTCTCTTCCGATCGGTCGAGGGAAATGCCCGCCTTCGAGGAATCATCTCTACGAAGAATTTTGCTTTGGGTGGTATCCGTTGCTACGGTTAAGCCAGATCATTCAGTTCACCTTGTTCTAATGATAAATACATTCATTCATCAGTACTGGGATATCAGTAAATCACAATTCATTACTGACCAGCCATGCCTGAACAGGGGCTAGGCTTACTCTTTGGCGCGTCGCATCACGCAAGTCTGTAAAAGATGAATAAAGGGGCCTATTTAGGTTTTGGCTGTCAGGATAGAACCTTCCGCCGCAGAGCGGCGGAATAACCTAGGAGCATTTCTATAGTTTTATAAGTTTCGAGCTTCCAGTCTTTTTTCGGGCGTTTTAGGCTTGACGATTGCCTTAGGGTTACAAAGCATTTCTATAGTTTTATAAGTTTCAAGCTTCCAGAGTCTTTTTTCGGGGCGTTTAGGCTTGACGATTGCCTTAGGCTTACAAAGCATTTCTATAGTTTTATAAGTTTCGAGCTTCCAGAGTCTTTTTTCGGGCGTTTAGGCTTGACGATTGCCTTAGGGTTACAAAGCATTTCTATAGTTTTATAAGTTTCGAGCTTCCAGAGTCTTTTTTCGGGCGTTTGGGCCTGTAGATTGTATTAGGGTTACAAAGCATTTCTATAGTTTTATAAGTTTCGAGCTTCCAGTCTTTTTTCGGGCGTTTAGGCTTGACGATTGCCTTAGGGTTACAAAGCATTTCTATAGTTTTATAAGTTTCAAGCTTCCAGAGTCTTTTTTTTCGGGCGTTTAGGCTTGACGATTGCCTTAGGGTTACAAAGCATTGCTATAGTTTTATAAGTTTCGAGCTTCCAGAGTCTTTTTTCGGGGCGTTTGGGCCTGTAGATTGTATTAGGGTTACAAGCATTTCTATAGTTTTTATAAGTTTCGAGCTTCCAGTCTTTTTTCGGGCGTTTAGGCTTGACGATTGCCTTAGGGTTACAAAGCATTTCTATAGTTTTATAAGTTTCAAGCTTCCAGAGTCTTTTTTTCGGGCGTTTAGGCTTGACGATTGCCTTTAGGGTTACAAAGCATTGCTATAGTTTTATAAGTTTCGAGCTTCCAGAGTCTTTTTTCGGGGCGTTTGGGCCTGTAGATTGTATTAGGGTTACAAAGCATTTCTATAGTTTTATAAGTTTCGAGCTTCCAGTCTTTTTTTCGGGCGTTTAGGCTTGACGATTGCCTTAGGGTTACAAAGCATTTCTATAGTTTTATAAGTTTCCGAGCTTCCAGAGTCTTTTTTTCGGGCGTTTAGGCTTGACGATTGCCTTAGGGTTACAAAGCATTTCTATAGTTTTATAAGTTTCGAGCTTCCGAGTCTTTTTTCGGGCGTTTAGGCTTGAACGATTGCCTTAGGGTTACAAAGCATTTCTATAGTTTTATAAGTTTCGAGCTTCCGTAGTGGCTTTTCTGGTTTTTTCGGCCTAGCCGTTAGGCTTAGGCTCAGTTCGGCAGTACTAGAGACTTAGGCTTGACCCTTCAGCCCTGGAAACTTAGGCTTGACCCTTCAGCCCTGGAAACTTAGGCTTGACCTTTCAGCCCTGGAAACTTAGGCTTGGATGTTCAATACTGACTCCCCATTACTGAACACTCAGGCTTAGGCTTAGTTCGAAGAATTTTTACAAGTTTTTTTTATAACTTTTCAACTTGCTTTTTTCTCATCACTCCTACGCTTTTATAAGATTCTTTCCGGCGCGCAGCGACGGTCTATCAGGGTTTTCCCAAGTTTTATAGCTCTTTAGCTTACAGGCGGTCCCGAAACACTAACCTAAATAGACTATCTTTTTTTCTTTTGTGCCTTCAGGGCACAAGGAAAAGTCTTCTATAGGGGCAGCCGCAGGCTGCCCAGTTAGGCTTCATAGGCTGACGGCGTGGAGAAAGACGTGGAACTAGGCAACAGGCCTAGGCTGGCGTAC